>BPQB01000006.1:600000-843127 GCA_019973155.2 Phanerochaete sordida
ACGGATAGCGAAAAGGAGGACGGCGGGGAATCTGACGACGACGACGACGACGACGACACGAATGGTACGTCCTTGGTCGCGGCAGACAGCCGGCACTGCATGCTCACCGCGCACCTAGTTGTGGCCCAGCCGGACGCGCACACCTTCGAGGACATCGTGTCCGAGTGCATGCAGCCGCTCAAGCAGCAAGGGATCGATCTCGACGAGCTCGTGCTCGTCGATCTCCGCGAAGAGCTCCGCAGGGCGGAGCTCGTGCGGCTCAAACATGTGCTCGGCGCAGAGGTGCTATGTGACGGCATTTGCGACCTCAGGCCTCTTGGGCGTGAGTTTGTTGCGTCGTCGTGTTATTTTTTTACATGAATTGACAAGAATGTCCCGATACAGCACTCTATCGGACGCCTGATACTGCCAAGGGCAAGTGGGAATCAACGAAGGCCTCCTTCAGTTAGACGAAGCATACAAAGCACGGGCAAGTATCGATCGGCAGCACATCCGCTGAAGTTCGGAGTCCGAAGACTGACCCAGTTCAATTGACCGATGTGGTCACGGAAAGGTCAAACAACAAGCGGGAAGCCCCAGCCGCAGAGCTCCACTTTGTAAAAGGACATGCGTCGAATGCGGTAGCGTGCCAGCCGGCCAGGGCTATCCCAGCATTTGCGGCTTTGAGATTCTATCGGCAGGACGGAGTCAAGAATCAAGATTATTGAGGGCGAATTGACTGCTTATGATGTCCTTGGTAATGGTTGTACACTCTGCATGCACTGGCAGCACCACATCAGGCAGAACACTGCCGGATAGCTTTCCTGGCGCCATGGGGCACGGCACCGGGGCGGGTGCGTAGGGCTCGTGTATCCCGAAGCGATTCGAGGATAGCTTCTTGTAGACCAGTCTTACCGGGCATACGACTCGAATAGTGATACAAGACTTACTTGGGCATCGATTGATTGACCAGTCAGTGACACCACCGGCTCAGGCCGCACAACGGGAACAGCTCCATGCCAATGTCATGCAATGCGCGTGCGAGTTGAATCACGCGGGTAAGTACATAGTTGAGTATACAGAGGGTATCTACATTAGTAGCACAGTCGCAAGAAAACACAGCTTCCGAGAGTCCGTCCCCGCGCGCTCTTGCGCGGGGGCCCCCAGGCGCGTGAGGGGCGGGGTGGTACAACGCCTATATCGACGTCTTGCCGCGCGGCTCGAAGGGCAGCAGCACCGCGATCGCGCCTGCGCCGATGAAGAGCGCGCCCGCGACGTAGATCGGGACGGACGTCGTGAGGTTCGAGTACAGCGCGATGATCGGCGCCTGCACGCGCCCTCGTCAGCGCGCGCACTTCAACACACAGAACGGGCGGCGGACGCACCATGATGCCGAAGATGCGGTTCGAGATCGCGACGAGCGCGTTGCCGGTGCCGCGGTCCTTGGTGGGGAAGATCTCGGGCGAGACGGCGTAGAGGACGCCGTACATGACGTTCGACGTGAACGTGTAGCCGCAGTTCCAGCCGAGCAGCGCGTCGGACGTGCGCGACGTCGTGCTCGCGAAGAGGAACACGCCCGTCAGCACCGTGCTCACCGCGAGCGTGCCCTTGCGCCCCAGCAGCGGGATCTCGACGAGCCAGCCCGCGAGCAGCGCGCCCGGCACGCCGATCACGCTCAGGATCACTTGCTGCGGGGCCGTCAGAGGCGTGTGGGTGCGGGAGCGCGGGACGTACGTTGCGGTACGTGATGTACACGGAGCCGTCGCCGAACTCGGCGCCGCGCGTCTCGAAGCTGCATGCCGTGTGAGCACAGGGCGGCGCGCGGCGCGGCCAGGGCACTCACAAGACGGTCACGAAGCCGTTGTACCTAGGGCACGGTGAGCACGCGGGAGGAGCGGGGGGCGCGGGGCACTGACAGCGGGAAGGCGAGGCCGATGAGGCCCCAGACGAGCATGAGCAGCGACGTCGAGTACGCGAGCTTGCGCGTCGCGAAGAGCGACTTCATGTGCGCGGTGCTGAACATGCGCAGCTTGCGGAGCACCGCGGCGCGCGCGCTCGTGTCCATGCGTGGCGGCGCGCCCGCATCAGCAGCCTCGCGCTCGACGTCGCGGAGCATCTGCAGCGTGAGGCTGCTCGTGCGCCCGTTGTACGCGGCGAGCTTGTGCACGACGGCGACGGCGTCCGCGTCGCGCCCGCGGCCCATGAGGTACTTGGGGCTCTCGTAGAGGTGGAAGACGGCGAAGCGGAGGAAGCTGAGCACGAGCATGAGCCCGCCCATGCAGTACATGAAGTAGCGCCAGCCCTGGTTCGCCGCGCGCGGGCACGTCTCCGGTGTCGTGCCCGCGCACGAGAAGTTCACGATCAGCGGCCACGCGATCAGGCTCCCCACGAGCTGGCCGAGCGCCCACCAGATCGAGAGCACCGTGAGCAGGTACTGGTGCGAGCCCGGCACGAACTCTGCGCGGGCGGGGCGTCAGCGGGCGGGCCCTCACGCGCGGCAGGGCACGCACCGAGGAAGACGGCCGAGTCGACGGGCAGGTTGCCGCCGACGCCGATGCTCCAGACGGTCACGAACGCACAGAGCGCGACGAGGTTCGGGGAGCCGCTCGCGGCGAGGGCGAAGGTGCCGGTCAGGAAGAGCGTGATGTTGAATGCCCAGCTAGGGTTTTCGACGCTCAGCGGATATCGGGAAGAAGGAAGGGCAGGTTACACACCGGCGGCCCCACACGTCCGAGGCGAGGCCCCAGAAGGCTGCTCCTATCAGGAAGCCAATCGCCTGGCCGAGCTTGATCCATGCGCCTGACCCTCCGAACTCGGCCATCGTGGGGGTCAAAATGAGGTTCGTCACGATCTGGCGGAGAGCATGAGGAGGCGTGCGCGCCGAGGCGCAGAGTGACGTACGGGCCACAGGTTATCTCTGCGCATCGCGGAGTCAGCTTCAGCAAATGTGGCAGCGGAATGGGACGCACGAAAACCAGCCGAAGCCTGCGAGGCAGAACAGATACCACTGTGGTTCGCGAAGTCAGCCGCGGGGCGCGGTCCGCGGAGGGCAGAGCGCGGCACGTGCCTGGTACTTTCCCATCCCGATCTCCTGTATCGCCTGGTTGAGGATGCGCGCCTTGGCGTGGTAGACGGGGTCGACGCCCGCGTCCTCGCCGTCGAAGACGTCGCGGTTCTCAGCGAAGAGGACCGGGATCGCGACGACGTCGGCGCCCTTCTCGCTCAGGGACTCGGCCTTCTGCTTGTCATCGCTGGGCTGCGCAAACGGCATGGCCATGGCGGGGTCGTGTGGGGGCGTGAGGGGTCGTGCAGGCGGCTCCGGACGGGTGGTGTGACGGCGCGCGGGGGCCTTTATACCGCGGGCCTTGGCTTTCCCTGCTAAAGGTTGAGGACGGCGCCAGCGCAGGGAGCAGGCCCCCGCCACTATCGATGGCTAATGGCACATGGGTGGTCAGGCCGCCCTTCGCGGCGTGATGCCCCAGGCGGCGCTCCCCTCGCTGTGCGCGGACAAGGTTGGGCTGTCGTAATGCGGGCAGCCAGGCTGCCCGTGGAAGCTCCGCGCGCCATATGCAGCTGTCTGCGCGTGGAGGCAGGCAGACGAGGCTCGGGCGATAAGCCAGCCTGGCGGGCACACGAGCGGTCCGGCGGGCGTCGGTCCACGCGGAGATCAAAGAGGGCAGGGCGGGGCGACAAACGTGCGCAGGCGATTCGTCGTTTTGTAGATCCGAGACGCCTGCGCCGCGCGCAGAGGCCTGTGCCACGAAGGCACCGTTCGCCGGCGGAATCAAAAACAACGCAATTTGCGGAGCACGTTCTCGTTAGTCTCGGGCCAAGTCTTCTGCCCATCGCTCGTCTGATCTGGGCTGGATAACGAGAAGCTGCATCAAAGAAGCTCGCACGGGACAGCCCGTGGGAGCAAGATGCCAGGGCCAGCATCTTCCACGAGCACCTTCGTGGTCCACGTCTCTTCCGCTTCGGCTCGTGCAGGGAGATAAGCTGCGAGTCTGAAGCAATGCTTGCCTGGAAGAAAACCCCAGGCGCTTGGCAGCCACGTCACGAGGTTCCCATCAGCGTTGTGGCGTTCGGCACCTCGGCAGACCAACACCATTTATATTTCTTTTGCAGACACCTCGATTTATTGTTCTCCCAGAGTCACGAGTCCTTCGGACGCGTCGAAAACGCCGTCACCGGGCCAACAACCCATGCCTACCGCCACCCTTTTCTACTCATAGCGATGTGTTACGTCGAAAACATTAATTCAACAGCCTAACGTTCTTCCAGTCATCGCCCTGGCAAAGGTGCGAGTCAACCCAGATTCATAGCCGTCTCGTTCGTATCGTAACTCATCGATAACGACACTATACAAATTCAGCTCTTCCACGGCGGTCAGGCGTTCAGTTCCAGCGCTCAATCGAAGAGGCACGACGACAAGGGCATTACCGCCTCGCATGGACGCACAGCCGTCGCAGTCGTCCTATAAAATGACCAGAGAAAGCGCGACATCATCCTCAGCCTCACCACAAACAACAGATCGAACATCATGTTCCACGTAAACCTCTAGTAGCCTCTCGCGGGGCCTCCCGCTGATACGCCTGCAGGACCTCTCGTACATTGGCGACTGCGTGTGCATCCGCCAAATCGGCTGCAGCGGCTTCCAGGCGTTCGTCTCGAAGATCGAGTCCTCCGAGGGCAGCGATAGCTGGTTTCCGATCGCCGCCCAGTTCGGCGGCGCGGACGCGCGCTGGAACCGCAACAAGTACGAGGTCGCCGTCGTCCGGAACCCCGCGACCGGCGAGCGCCGCGGACGCTACGTCAACCCTGGGGGCGCGTCGGTGTACATCACCGTCCGTTCGCTCGACGACATCGACGTCGTGCGCGTCCCGAAGTCCACCCTCCCGTACATTGGCGACTGCATCTCCATCCGCCAGGAGGGCTGCGAGGGCTTCCAGGCGTTCGTCTCCAAGATCGAGTCCTCCGAGGGCAACGACGCCTGGTTCCCGATCGCCACTGAGTTTGGCGGCCACTGGAAGCGCAACAAGTACGAGGTCGCGGTCATCCGGAACCCCGCGACCGGCGAGCGTCGCGGACGCTACGTGAACCCTGAGGGCGCGTCTGTGTATCTCATCGTCCGCTCGCTGGACGACATCGAGGTCATCCGCGTTGCGAAGCACTAAACAGACGCTAACGCCACCCCTACATCGTGAGTGCAGTTCAGCCCCTTTGCGTGCCGCATATACCAACTATATCTGTTGATCACATACAGCATCACAATATGCCGTACGGTGCTGCTAAACTTTTGCAATAAAATGTATTCATCAATCGGCAGAAGAGGAGCCGCATTTCCTGGGTCTTGTGTAGAGTGCTTCGGTGCGTACGTTATGAAGCGCTGCGATGGAACCTGTCTGGTTCCATCTCGTATCGCTCCTTTGTTATTGTTGTAAATTCCTCCGGCAAAAGAAGATAAAATGCAGCACTCCAGTTCAAACGTCCAAGCTCAAGCTTGCAAGTTTGAATTTGAAGCTTTGAAGGAGCGGGTGGCTCAAGTTGGAGCGCCGCTCGAGCATGAGCGCGACGTTGCCCTGACTGTTATACAACCCACACCACAAGCCGTCGCAGATTTATCCTATGCGAATCTGCGCTGGAGGTGCGCTGGGGCGGCATTGATATTGAGTATCGAGGCCGGAGGAGTTGATAATTTTCTGTTGTGTAGACTCATGCATCTGTTGGCCGACTCGACTAAGTACTGTCTCCGTCGTCTTCTCTATCCCCGTCGTGGGTTTCGTCTATCTCGTCCATCCCGTCTGACTCGTCCGATTTGTCCTGTTCGTCTAGCTGGAGTTCAAGTTCGTGCTTCACCAATTCCCACCTGCCATCGACATCATCTGGTGTCCGATAAGGAGCTACATCGAAAGTCCTCAGTTGGCTGAGGTAGGTAGGATTTGATGACTCAGTAGACTTACACCCGTAGCTCTTGAGTTCGTGAACGCTACCAGTCTGCTCGTAGCGACGGCCTGCTTCATGTATATTGCTAAGTTACTCATACAGTTCTGCTACAGGATCAGCCTCGACCATGACAATACATGTATTTAGGTGCAAAGGTAACGGAGTCCTGAATCAAATCTAAGCGAACTCTACGACACCCTTCTTTGCCACCTGAGGAAGCAGACAGACGATCTGCTCGCGCTCCTTCTTGTCAAACCGCGCGCGCACGACCTCGGCAAGGCGCAAGGTGCGCAAACCAGTGTCGACGCGCCCGGCAAGGATGCCATCGAGGAGCGTCCAGTCTGCCTGGAGGGGCACGCCGCCGAGCGCGACAACGGGCTGGCCGTCGCGGCGCGCGGCAAAGACGCCGGTGAGGGGCAGGCACGCGATGCGGAGCTCGAGCGTGTGCAGCTCGGGAGGGAGCGCGCGGAGGATGTCGGTGAGCGTCGCGTACGCGCCGCCGTAGAGGAGCATGTCGACGGCGGCGCAGCCCGCGGGGAGCACGATCGTGCTGAGCGTGACCGCGAGCGAGCGCAGGGCGGGCAGCGCGTCGAAGGCGAGCAGTGCGCGCTCGTGTGGCGCCAGCCGCGCCTTGTACTGCTGCAGGCTCGGCGACTCGAGCAGCGCGCATGCGAGGTGCGTCAGCGCGGGCCCCGCGGCGGCGAAGAGCGGCGCGAGCACCTGGCACGGCACCTCGGGCAGGTCGAGCGAGCGAAGCGCGGAGATGTGGGGAAGCTGCGCGAGGCAGGTCAGGATGTCGGGCCGTGGCCGCACTGTGAGCGAATGGATCTTGATCGGGATGCGCGAGAGCAGGGCTGCTGTGTTCCGGCCGAACGCCTCAACGCCGATGCAGGAGAGGTACATGGAGTCTACCTCGCCGAAGAGGCTCAGGAAGTGGAAAAGGCTTTCGGTGTATTCGGGATTGCCGAGGAGCTTGTAGCCAATGAGCTTCAGCGTGCGCAGGGACCCGACGGCGGGAGTGTCGAAGGAAAGGGTATCATGGGGTTCAAGGGCAGAGAACGAGATCCCGTCCATCTCCAGCGAATGCAAGTTGGGAAGATGTTCGAGAATCTCGACCATCGTCTTGAGCTGGGGGTCTGCAGGCGGAGCGCTCCGGTTTTCGCCCGAAGAACGTGTCATGCACGATTTCTGCCAGAGACAGAGGTGGCGAATATGCGCGCCGACGCCGGGACTAGTCCGCAGGTAGGCCAGGACATCGGACAAGGACTCGGGATGGTGAGCGGTCTCGTCCGGGTGTTCGATGGTCTGTTTGGGCTGCAGGCGGCAGACCAGCTTCGCGAAGAGGAACGTCCGGGATAACTCGAGGAAGTCGCGTGATACGAGGGTGCATGCGACGAGGCTCTCTTTCTCGAGCTGTTGCAGGACGATAAGCAGCAGCTCGACGGGCAGCTGGCAATCTTCCCTGTTGGACATCTTCGCATGACGTGAGTGCTATAGCTTATTTGCGCTGTGTGAGATTTCGAAGTGCTCACCAGTCTTGCGTGTGGATAGGCCAGGAGACGCTATACGTAAAGATCTCCTAAGCTTGATGACTTGTAGGTTGACCGTGAGTGCAATTGCCCGCCAGAGCAACGTGCAGCACGAGGGAGGCAGGTATGGAGGTAGTCGCTGCTGAGCAAGGACGGTCAAGCCCGGCTGGAGACCTGCGGAGCATTATACGTCAGTCGCTTTATACCCCCGATTTGAGTTTGTCACGCCAGAGGAACTTCGTGGTCCGTCACACTCGCGTGGGGATCGCTCATACAATGCATTGGGCAAGGTAATAGGAGATATACATGTTTAGGTTGCAAGCCGCCGCATGTAGATAAAGATAACTGTGAGTCCGCACGGCACTGCATGGTAAAATAACGTACACTCTCAAACGTCGAAGGAGGGGACGAGAGCAGGCAATCTAGTAAGGCCTATGCCTGTTCTTCTTCAGCTCTTTTTCCAGCTGCTTGGCCTTCCGGTGGCCAATCTCTACTGGGTTAACGGTGTTATCCGCCTTCTTGAGCTTGATAGGCCTATTCCCAACGTACTTGCCTATAGCGTATGTTGAGTATCGCTCGAGCGCCCCAGATCCTGAAACTCACCATCCATTTCCTTCCATGCCTTGAGGAAGTCTTCCGGATCGGAAAAGGCGACGAAGCCAAACTTCGCCTGGAAGAGCTGGTCAGTAAACGCGCCGAGAGGTCAATACTATCTAAATACCTTTCCACTGAGCCGATCCCTGATGACTCTGGCCTTCTGGAAGGATGTGTACTTATTGAACGCATTTGAGAGAACATCGTCAGACACATCGTTGCTCAGATCGCCGACGAACAAACGGAACCACGCTGGAGAGACGAGTCAGTGAGCGCTAACATGCGGTAAGAGCGCACGTACAAGGGTTCCACTCGAGCAGAGTCTGATCCTCCCAGACCTTGCCTGCACCCTTACGCAGGACAGTCGTGCGCTTTCCACCCTTGGCCAGCTTTCCGCCCGCCCCTCCACGCTTATCGATCATCGCGCCGGGCACGTAGACACTTTGCTGTGCAAGGATACCGACATCGTACTCGTAGGCATTCGCAGGGACAGGTGCGTGATGAGCCGAGCTAGAAGCGCCAGGAATAGGGAACATGGGCCCTTGGTAAGGCTGGTGGTATGGGTTGATATCGGACTGCGCTGAGGATGACGACGACGCGGGCTGGTAACCTGGGTAGTTGGCATATCCACCCTGCGGCTGGTAGCCTTGGTAGTAGCCTTGCGAAGAGTAAGGGTCAGACATGATGCGAGAGTCGTCTAAGTCGAGTGTAGCGTCGAGTGGGTCGAGGGCGGCGGCGGACAAGAGGAGAACGTGGTGGCAGTCAACGTCAAGCCGCGCAGGACAGGCGCCAAAGGTTCCCCGCGCCCTGCTTATGTAAGCAATCTCAGATCTAGATCGGCGAGCGAGGAAACCGTCGGGTGTGTGGACATCGTCAAGGTCGCCCTCGCCAACTCCCCCTCAAGGTCAGTGCTGCCAAAATTATGCTCGAATGTGTCGGTGCATGCTGGACGGCTTCGTCGCTGCCGAATGAGCCCAAAAAAGCCGGCGGAAAACGATGGATGTCGACTCGCTCCGCCGGATGAGGGTTCCTGACACCACTGCTCAGACTGTACCGTAAAACCTCTGTACTCACTCTGTTCTGCTCCCAGATGCCCTTCGTCAAAAAAGTCAAGTCGGACGCGTACTTCTCGCGCTTCCAGGTCAAGTACCGTCGCCGGAGAGAGGGCAAGACTGACTGTGAGTAAATCGCTCAAGCTGGAGCGCAAGGCATGGATTGATCGTTGTGTAGACTATGCCCGCAAGAGGCTGATCACCCAGGCGAAGAACAAGTAGTGCGTAACAAGCTCATTGACCGGGGATTTCATGCCCTGACACTGCAATCCAGCAACGCCCCCAAGTACCGCCTGGTCGTTCGCTTCACGAACAAGGAGGTCATCGTCCAGATCGTCTACGCGCGCATCCAGGGTGACTTCGTCCTCACCCACGCCCGCTCCCGCGAGCTCCCCCGCTACGGCATCAACCACGGTCTCACCAACTGGACTGCTGGTGAGTCTCCCTCCTCGAAGCCTAAATTCCAGCTTTAACCCCCACCTCCAGCCTACGCGACTGGTCTCCTTGCCGCTCGCCGTGCTCTGACCAAGCTTGGCCTTGCCGACAAGTACCAGGGCCAGGAGGAGCCCGATGGCACCCTGACCCTGACCGAGGCCCTCGACGACGAGGATGCTCCCCGGCCGTTCAAGTGCTACCTCGACGTCGGTCTCAAGCGCACGTCGACTGGTTCGCGTGTGTTCGGTGCCCTCAAGGGTGCTTCCGACGGTGGTATCTACATCCCCCACAACGACAAGCGCTTCCCCGGCTTCGACCCAGAGTCGAAGGAGCTCGACGCTGAGGTCCTGAAGAAGTACATCTTCGGTGGCCACGTCGCCGAGTACATGGAGTCGCTCGAGGAGGAGGACGACGAGCGGTACGTGTCATGCATCTGCGCTGTCGTGCGGTACTGACTTCGCTTCCAGCTTCAAGAAGCAGTT
Organism: Phanerochaete sordida; assembly: GCA_019973155.2. Classification (NCBI taxonomy): domain Eukaryota; kingdom Fungi; phylum Basidiomycota; class Agaricomycetes; order Polyporales; family Phanerochaetaceae; genus Phanerochaete; species Phanerochaete sordida. The sequence goes on from BPQB01000006.1 coordinate 610,015, forward strand.
CGCGACCTACCTCGCGGACGGTGTTGGCTCTGAGGACCTCGAGGAGATCTTCACCAACGCCTACGCTGCCATCCGTGAGGACCCCGTCTTCAAGCCCACCGAGAAGACCCAGGACTGGAAGGCGGAGACCCTCAAGCACAAGGTCCACCGCCGCACCCACGCCGAGCGCAAGGCCGCCATCCAGGCGAAGATCGAGGCCTTCCAGGCCAACGGTGGCGCCGTGGAGGAGGAGGCCGAGGAGGACGAGGAGTAGACGCTTCTCACTCTCATCACCCTTTTCTCTCATTTTGTGGATTGCTGCTATGTGTATTCGTCTGTCGCTTTGCATTGTTTATGACTCAAAACCCAGGCTATCTATATGCCGTGCATGCCAGACCTCCTCGATGTTCGGTGCGATATGGATGTTCGAACACAGCGTTCACCCCGAGGTAAGTAAAGACTCCTTTATCTCACACTCGCGAATCTCCACGCCTCTTGCCGTCATGCAAGGTGCATGATGCATCGTGGCTGATACTTGTCAGGAATAAGGAAGTCAGGTGAGATTTCGATATGAGATGAGTTGACTTACGCTCTCCGTCTCGTAAAGCCGCTATGAAAATCGTACCTTGCCGCTGCGCCAAGTCTTGGGCAAGGCCTCTATTATGTGTTTGCGCTCTACGACCCGGAGACGTCCCCCTTCGAGACCCTTGAACTCGATGCTTTGCAGCCCTTTGTTGGCCAGTCGATCTGTGAGCACGCGGTCGAGTGTGGTCCAATCGGTCTGCATCGGTGCGGCGGCCGGTGAGCGGTCTCGCGAGAAGGTGAAGTCGGCCGAGATGTTGTGGTTGACGTTGAAAGTGAGGGTGGACAGAGTCGGAGGGAGGGCGGCAAGCAGGCGGGTCAGGTAGGCGTATGCCGGCTCGTAGAAGCTCGCCTGCGTGGAGGGGCCGACGAGCTGCGGGCGTGGGGGAGAGGCAATTTTGTACATGCACACCGTGACTGACAGCGATTCGAGCTTGGTACAGGAGGCGAGCTCGAGGGTGTCAAGGTAAGAGAGATCGTGCGGGCCAGGCAGCAGAGGCACAATTGCCTCGTGCAGTTTTATCTCGAGGTGGCGAAGGCTGTCGCGGGCTGCATGCGTGAGCGTTGCTGCGATGGCCGCCTCTTTTGGGGCAATGTTCGGCATCGCGAGGCTGCTAAGCTGCCAGAGGTTCGGCAACTGGTGGACGGCGTTCAAGGCGTCCACATCCCCGAAGGTCAATGCGCGAATACGAGTAATGATCTGAACGGCCAGTAAAGCCGACGCAGGCCGCGGCAGATGGTGTATGGCACCTAGATCCAGGTGCTGGACCTCGCCGAAGAGGCTCAGAAGGTGGAGCAAGATGTCGGCGTGCGAAGTGCTGCCGTTTCTCCACCAGCTCCGGAGAGTGAGCTTCTTGATACTGGGAACGACGGGTGAATCCACGACAGGTCGGACGTCAGCTGGACTCTCCGGTGTGTGAAAGGGGATACCATCGACGACAAGCGATGACAAACTTGGGAGACGTGCCAGGATGTTGATGAGCGTCTCGAATCTACAGAGCTGAAGCTGGCGTTCGTGGTTTGCGCCCCATGTTACCAACGGTGTCTGGCGCGGCACACGTAAAGCGAGCTGCTGTATGTAGCCACGTACAGCTGGTGTGTCCTCGAGATACTCGAGGAGGTCCTGGAGGATCACAGGGGTTCCGTCGGCTTGGGAGACCATCCCGTCCTCCTCGAGGTGCACGTCGTGGACCAATTTCCGGAACAGATGAGTTCGGGAAATGTCCAGCCAAGTCTTCGAGACCTGCGCGCAGGTTTTCAAGGTCGCCCCATCGAGCAGTTGCAAGATCTCGTGCAGTAGCTCGACGGGGAGCGACGAACGTGAAGGATTGCTCATATTGTCCATGGCCTGCGGACGACGGTACGTCAGCATTTCGGATGCTACAAATAAACACTACATGATTGGCCCAACTCACAAAATGCGGTGTTTGGCGGTGTCCAGGCCGCGCGCCGATTGACGAGAGGACCGGAGAAGATGACGGCACGAAGCAAGCCTGCGGCGCCCGCCTTACGCGCCAAAGGCGGTATTGCGACTCGGCCTCCGTCTTCTGCTGAAACCACCACCACCCGCATTTCGCCAGCAACGACGGACACCTACTCTAGACGCACTTATACTACTCACTCGCCTATACCACCATGACCGCTACTAATTCATTACCTACGCTACCGCAGGAGCTCGTTGACATGGTCATCGACTACCTCCATAAGGACACGAAGGCTCTAGTGAGCTGCTCGCTGGTCGCACGCTCCTGGGCCCCATCCAGCCATTACCACCTCTTCTACGAGATACAACTCGGGCGCGCAGACACGAAGGAGGGCTCGCAGTTCCTACAACTGCTGGAGAAGAGTATAAGCCTTCGCGAGAGCGTCCGGGTTGTATTACTCTGGGGAGCTTCCATATGCGTCTGTCCGGACGCGTTGCTCTCTCTCCTCAATTCCTTCCCCAACTTGCACTCGCTACGCATGTACGGCGTCACCTGCAAGTACACGCCGGGCAAGTTCGTCCAGTGGACACGCGCGCGCAAGCTGCGCCGGCTCGAGCTCAGCGGCTTCGAGGCACTGCGGGGCGAGATCGTCAATACGATGGCGTTCTTCAGCCGCGTGCCCGTCGACGAGCTGCTCCTCGGCGACTGGGAGGTCCTCCCCATCTCGCTGCACCAGGCGCTGCGCGAGATCCTCCCCTGCGACTCGATGGAGGAGCACCTGCACAGCTGGGAGGTCGCCTCGCTCTCCTTCATGGACAACGTCCCGCCCGTCGCCCTCGAGATCGCGCGTCCAGCCATCGCGCCACAAAGCCTCCGCTCGCTTAACGCGTCGGAGCAGACGGCGTGGGCCATGCCGCAGAGTTTCGCGGCGCTTCTGGCGGACGTCGGCCCGTACCTCACGCACCTGAGGCTGGACCTCACGGGCATATACACTCGCTCGTCGGAAGGTGCGCCCGTGACTCTCCTGTCGGTGTGCCTTTGTAACCGTCTCGGCAGATCTGGGTCGGTCTTTGACGCGTTGCACGTCGCTCCGTTCCCTCCACCTCTTCGTCAGTGCGGACGTCTTCTACGACCGATTCGCGAGCGTGACGGTCGCCACCGCCGCCTTCCCGGACTGTCTCCTGCAATACGCGCCGCCGACGCTGCGGACGGTCACGCTTGGCTTCGGAATCGACTATGATGGGAGTTTCGTAAAATACTGGGCGGACATAGTTAATTGGGCTCAGCTTGAGGAGCAGCTCCTATCGTTCCGTGCGCTGCACACGGTCAGATTCGTGATGGAGATGCCATGCCCAGCTATCTTCACGGAACCCAGGCTGGAGCCGATGGCGGATGGTCAGCGGGACCTGATTATAAAATCACTGCCTAAGCTGCACGCAGCAGGCAAAGTACTCGTGTAGCGGCCCGTCGGTCACTTGGCTGTAGTTTGCCGTAATGTATGTGCTTGTTAATCTTGATACAATGCGTTGGGAAGTACACTACCCCCACACCACGATAGCAATCCACCGAAAACGAAGAAGGGAAGAATACAGCTGAAGCGACACAATTACAACTTGACCTGCTTAAGACCGTGCTTCCAGAAGGTGATGTAAGCTAGAGAGCGATGCAAGTTAATGGATTATAGTACTTTGGGAGAAGGGGGAAACTTACGGGTGACACCATCCTCACGGTAGTTGAGAAGGGCAACCATGCCATCGGGGTTCATGGACTCGCCGGTGTACTGCAGGAAAGTGATGAGTTGAACGTTTCTGCTAGGGCACTCCGACACGTACGAATTCGAAGTCCTTGAAGCTGCCGACGATCTTCTTCGCAAAGTCCTGGGCACCCTTCTCGAAGGCGGTGACATCGTCGGCGCTGGCTCCGGTCTCCTGGAGCTTAGCCTTGACGGACTTCATGTAACCCTTGAGGTAGGTGAGGTAGGACTTCTTGTCGAACGAAGTCGACTGAAGGCGGAAAGAGTGGACGACGTTGTTGATGGTGATAGCACCGTCCTCAACACCCTCATCCGCTTCCTCGGCGGAGGGGTTGGCACCTGCATAGGTATGTGAGATACTGAAGCGTCCGTGGGGCGAAGAGACGCACCGATGTCGATATCGGCACCAGGCTTGACGGTGACCAGAGCACAGTCAACCTCGTACGCGATGCCGTCGATCTCCTTGCTGTGTTGCAGGTCAGCACAGACGCGGGTGTGCTTGCGGTGCAGGTACGCACATGGGGAAGGCATCGGAGAACATCTCGTCGCCGGTGATGATATCCTCGTAGAGAAGCATCTTGAGGTTTTGGGGATAGATAGAGAAGAGAGAAAGGAGACTGAGGGGACGAGGGGCAGAGGCAAGAGACGAGGAGAGCTCTCAAGCCGACTTTTTGAAGACGATAATTATTTGTGGGCGCTTAGCGCGGCACCCATCGATCTTGATATCACGCCGTCACGTGCGTCACAGATCAAAAAATCTTGCGCTTGCCGCTTTCGGCGGCGGTCATTTCACGGGCGTCTCTTGTTCACTGTCTGCGACGACGAGCTCGGCCCAAAGCGCAGCGATGACGGACTACAAGCCGGTCGTCGTGCAGCGGCACGCGAGGCCAGCACCCACAAAACACAATGCCGAGAGCAGATACTGGCGACAGTTCAAGTACCCTGTCTTTATCAAGGAATACGCTCCCGTCACCTCCGTCCACTTTTCCCCTACAAAGCCTCACCGCTATGCCGTCACTGCCGCTACACGCGTACAAATATATGCACCACGAACACAGAAAGTCACCAAGACTATCTCACGATTCAAAGACGTCGCGCGCAGTGGTCACATACGAGGAGATGGAAAGCTTGTTGTGGCGGGAGATGACACCGGCTTGATCCAGGTATGTGCATCTGTAATGCTACTGAGGACGGGGCTTTGAGACTGCGGACAGAAACCTCGTTCAATTTCTCGACGTTCGAATATCACAGGGCTGACCGTGCTTCACCCCGCCAGGTCTTTGACATTAACTCGCGCGCCATCCTTCGTACCCTCGACTCGCACAAGCAACCCGTGCATGTCACCAAGTTCTCCCCAGCCGACCACACCCAAATTCTCTCCTGCTCAGACGACACGACCGTGAAGCTCTGGGATGTGCCGTCACAGACTGAGATCGTCACCTTCACCGACCACACCGACTATGTCCGCTCCGGCCAAGTCGCGCCTTCAAATCCCAACCTCATCCTCACCGGCTCATACGACGCGACCGTGCGGCTGTTCGACGCTCGGACAGGCGAGTGCGAGATGGTCATGGGTGGGAGCTCGGGCGAAGGCGGCGGACGCAACACCGCGCCGGTCGAACAGGTCCTCATGTACCCCTCCGGGACCGTCGCTCTTTCGTCAGCAGGCCCCATCCTCCGCGTATGGGATCTCGTCGCGGGCGGCCGCTGCACGCGCGCGATATCGAATCACCAGAAGACCATCACGGCTATGGCGTTCAACGGGTCGACCAGCCGGCTGCTGACCGGAGGTCTCGACCAGATGGTGAAGGTGTACGACGTGAGCTCGTACAAGGTTGTGCACACTATGCGCTACCCTGCGCCTATCCTATGCCTGGCCGTCTCGGTACGTCTCACCCGTCAATATCTTCGACGTGAGGCTCATTACCCCGTAGCCCGACGAGACGCACATCGCGGCGGGCATGACTGACGGCACGCTGTCCGTAAGAAGACGGCAAGCCAAAGCGTCTGAGACCTCTGCGAACGACCTCTTCTCTCCCGCCGCGCTCCGTGCAGGCGCGTACGAGTCTTTCCTTGGCAGCCTGCCCTCGATTGGACGTGGCCATGTGAAGTCAAAACAGAAGGCAAAGCCTGTTGGGGATGTGGACGAGTTCCGGGTCGAGAGCAAACGCAAGAAGCGGCTAAAAGAGTACGACCGACTGTTGAAGGGCTTCAAGTACTCGGACGCGTTGGACTCGGTACTTCGCAAGGTAAGAGATGGAATTGCTGGGTTTGCGAAGCAGGATGCTCACTGAAGCTCTCAGAATGTACCGCCGGCGACGACCTTTTCGCTGATCCAAGAGTTGATACATCGGGATGGCCTCAGGACAGCTCTGGCCGGTCGTGACGACGTTCTCCTGGAGCCAATCCTGCGCCTACTGCTAAAACATGTCGCCGACCCGCGCTTCGGCGAGATGGTCTGCGACGTCTCAAACGTTGTCATTGGTAGGCAACCTCCGACATTCACTGAAGAAGTGCCTAACGGCGAATTTTACAGAGATGTACACACCCGTCCTTGGCCAGTCACCGCTGATAGATACCCTCTTCCTCCGCCTCCGCAAAAAGGTCGCCGCGGAACTCCGCTTCCAGCAAGAGCTCGTCAAGGCGCGCGGCGCGCTGGAGATGCTCTTCGCGTCAGCCGCGCTCACCTCCGTGCAGCCGTCATAGCTTCGCGTCCGCGACAGTGTCGATTAGGCCTACTGGAAAGTACTGTACAGCATACATTACACGAAGACAGCTTAGTCTCGCTCAGCAAGCGTCCAGGAAGTTGATGAGGTGCTGCAGGATCTCCTTTTGTGTCGGCTCGTCGCTGTCCTTTGCCGACGGATCCTCGTCGACGTTGTCACGGTATACCTCCAGAGTCTTGACGATATCCTTGAGCGACTTGTCTCGTCGCCCAAGCATCGTTTGGATATGTGCGCGGATCTGGCCTGGCAGTCAGTGCGAGAAAAGTGCGCTAACGGCGAAGGACTTACCCCGTCGTCTTCCATGGCTACCCATGCCAGGATGTAATCCACTGTTTGTAATGTGAATAGGCCGCCATCAAGTCTCTGCAAGTACCACAGTTCTTGCGTATCCTGATCGACTTCTTCGCCCGCTGCCTCGAGACCCTGTGCCGACATTCAGCCTTCCGTGCACACTGGCCCTCTCACGAAATACATACCTTCTTCTCTTGCTCGATCTCCTTCTCTGTCTCTGTGAGGCGTCCCTGCGCCGCATCGCGGATCTCCAGCAGCTTGTCCGTCTTCTCATACGTGTTCTCGACGAACTTCGCCAGTAGGCGTATGCGCGCGGCCGAGTCGGACGCGAGGTTCGAGAAGAGCGACGCGACGATGCCAAGCGTGTGCGAGATGTCCTCCGTCTGCGTCTTGTTCTTCTTCGAGAGCTTGCCCATGAACGTCGAGAAGAGGGTCTTCAGTCCGAGGGCCTCGACGAACACCTCGCAGCACTGCGTGCCTGCGGGCCCGGACATGGCGTAGTCGAGGACCTTGATCGAGCGCGAGCGCGACTGCTTCTTCTCCCTTATGGACGTGTCAGCAGTCGCCACAAGGAGTGCTAGAGAAAAGCTTACTTGAGCATGAGGACCATAAGGTCGACACCCTCGCTGTCGAGAAAGAGCTTCTTGTTCTCTGGCTCGCCCAGCGCAGAGCATAATGTGTCGAAGACATTCTCCATGAACTCAGTCTCCTCGGCATCGACCGGATCGCGTCTGCGGTATTGCTGGGAAGCGAGGTGTCAGCGTGTTCGAAACCCGCCGCGTATGTTTAGGCGTACTCACCGATAGTACTTTGAGCATGACCTCGATTCCATCCTGCTTGCCCAGAGCCAGCCGATTTTCCCGGTTGTTCTGGAGGAGAATCGACAGAAGCTCGCCCGCATAGCCCCGGTTATCGTCGTGTTCCTTGGCTTGTATCCGAGTTAGTAGCCATTCCAGAATCTTGGTTTTTGTCATGAGCAATGATGACAGCTCAGGCTTGAACGCGATGAAGTTCTCGAAGATTGCTGTGTAACCTGTCAGCAAAGTGGGCAGAGACACGGTGTACAGGAACATACCAAGAATATGGAAGACACCTTGCCGGTCTGCTTCTTCCGCTTCGTTGAGACGCTTCAAGTTGTCTACCAGGAGCTCCAATATCGAGTTTTCGAGCTGAATGGCACGAAGCCAAAGTTAATACATCCATATGGTTGGGCAGAAATATACAGACCCACCAAGCCCTCCATGAGCATCTTCAAGGCCTCCTCCCGCTTGCCCTCCTCCTCCTCTTCGTCTTCCGCTTCATTGCCAACGTCCTCGTCCGTAAGCTCGTGTATGACTTCCACGACATCAATGACGATATCTGCGTTCTCGTGACTGAGCAGCCCTATCAGGCGTGCGATTGCACCAGACGACACCAGTTCAGGATACGCAATTGTGGGAGCTTGGGCGAGCGGTAGCAGGGCTTTGAGGGCCAAGTCGAGGTCGGCTTCGGAGTCAATGAATCTATCGTGGTTCAGTGGAAGCATACGCAACAGATCAGAGCGGACGTACTTTGTGGGATCGTCAGGATACTTCGAGCGTTGGTCCTGGTTCTTCATCTCCGCTCGCTCGAATCGCAGCAGCAGTCTCCGGGCAGCGGGGAGATTCATTTCTTCCAGCTACGACTCTGTCAACCATACACACTCAGCAGAGGCTATCCGTTACTCACGTCCTCGTGAACACCCTCAGATACGTCCTTGTCGAAGATGTTCAGGATTTCCTTCTGCTCCCTAGACAAGCCTCCGCCGAAGAAGCGGCCCTCCTCATCTTCCTCCGCGAAGTAGTCTGCGTCGCCACCTGGCGCAAAGTCGCGGTCCATGCCATCTTCCATCTCCTCGTCGACGTCCTCGACCGTGGCGGCACGCGACGGGCCCTGCGCGGGCGCGCCGTTGCGCGTGGAGCTAGCCTCAGAAGACGGGCCTGCGCCGGCATCCATGCGCATCTTCTTGAGCATATCTGGGGTCGGCATGTCTGGCATGCGCCTTTTGTTGCTGCTCACAGGCAGCTTGGGCATCTGCGCGGCGCCGCGGGGAGTAGCCAGACGGTGAGTGCTTGGGCGACTGAGATCATAGACACGCCTCACCTTGAAGATGTCATCGACGTTCATGGTGGAGCCCAGGCGCGGCTGAGCTTATCTGAATGAGAAGAGAGCGGACAGCCGAGGGAGCTGTAGAGTAGCTGGTGGTATCAGACCGAACCGTGTGCGCAGGCGCGACCTGGAGGAAGAGTGCACGAAACCGCAAGCGCCTGCGGGAGACCGTTCACTTGTTCACCACTACGAGCTGCTACACGTCTCGCTCCTCCCGTCCTCGACCTTCGCCCCGGCTCTACCTCTCGCTCGCGCAAACAAATCTACAGCTATCTTTGCATTTCGGTTGATAGGTGGGCTACCCACTGCAGCAAGCCATCGGAACCTAGGCTACACCACAAACATTCAAGTTCCTGACGTTGGCATCGGCAGACTTGCCCCCGCTCCTTCTTCCATTGCCAAGGCTTCGTCGTCAGCGCGTACGCTCTGTACGTCGTGGTCGCTCACGTAGGCAGTGAACGACCGCGACGCACAGAGCGTCCGCTCTGATGGCGAACAGATCGACGCAGACCTTGACACGGACCTTCACGGAGACTTCGACCCTCAACGCATCAACGCAGACCTCAATGACGATGACGACGACAGTATTCCGCCCCTCGCGCTCCCTCGGGCCCCAGGCCTCAGATCTCAGACCTCATCGCCAGTGATGACGGTGGCCACAGGCATCCCGCTGTGGCGCAGCTGCCTTCACTGCGTCTGGCCGTTCGTCGTGTCCGAATATATGGCGTGAAAGACCTGGAAATACCAGCCGACAAGATGTTCGTCCAGGAAATAGTCCATGAGCTAGGCGTCATGTTCAGCGAAGTAAGTATCTTTTCACCACCATGCAACTACATTAAGATAATAGGCTGGTTTCTCAGATTCCTCCTCGTGTTCGAATGCGAGAAGAGAGCTGCGTGTTAGGCAGACAATCCTCGTTAGCCAGCTGTGTCTGTTTACTTTGCAGCGGAGATTGTGCTGCGCTTGATAGAGCGAGACTCTGCCATTTACGAAGGACTGGCGAACCTAGGCCTCTAGCCGAAGCGTTGGAGGTGTCACCCGAGGTGTGCGCGGTCGATATTGTTTCAAATCCGACCAAGAGCAGCTGCCAAAGCGGGACCCTGCGGTTATTCTAGTTCTAGACCCGGCGGAACGTCTGTGGTAGGCATACACGTTCGTGTAGCCCCTATAGCAGACCAAGTACTTTGCTGGGGTGAAGCGGCGGGCGCCGGCGGCTCGCCTTCTCCTGTATCCCCCATCGTCGTTCGCGTCCTCCAAAGCCCTCTCATCCATTCAACCATCTTTCGACCATCTTTCGCCCATCTTTCGCCCATCTTTCGCCCATCTTTCTCGTACCGCATCGCATCCAGCGTAGCTTCCGGTAAATTCATCCTTCGCCTTGAATCTGAGCAGCTGACCGACGACCACTTAGTGCACCAAGCGAAGAAGTACCATGGCTACCGTAGGAGAGCTACGAGGCCCTCGAGTCCCTCCGGAACTTCTCCACATCATCTTCGAACATGCAGACAAGCCTTCGCTGCTTTCTTGCATGTGTACGTGCCGTGATTGGCTCGAACTGGCCCGGCCGTACCTCTTCGACAAGGTTGTGTGGCGCCTTCGCCCAGAGCACTTCAGATGGGGCATGAAAGAGGATCCAGAGGGGTTGGAGCATCCGCTTGGCCTAGAGTGCCTTTTGGATTACCTCCAGCACCATCCGGACGTCTGTCCTTTCATCCACGATCTTACGCTGGGTCTACTTGAGCTGCCCTTTGATGTCAGATGGCAGCATATCCTTGACCGCCCCGATCCGAGATATGCCAGCTTCGACACCCTGAGCGAAATCCTCAATCTCCTACCAAGTCTCCACACCTTCCAGGTCGACAGGATTCCCTTCCGCACCCTGCCGCTCGGGCAGAATACTTCGGCGGACGCCCCTATCCCCCTCCGGAAGCTGAAGATTCTCTCGTGGATGGACAGCCACAACGTCGACAGCAGTGAGCAGTACGGTACCGAGCTCCTTCCCGCATGCGCTCCGGATACTTTCTACGGCTTCCTGGGACGGTTCAGCGAGATCGACGAGGTGTCCCTGGGCACAGAAATGTTTCTCTGGCCTGTCTTGCCCGCGTGGGCGCCTGCCGCCCCAAACGCCATGGTTCGCTCGCTCGTGCTCGCGAACACAGACCCCGAGATAGCCAACGGGCTCAGCCTGCTGCAAGACATCGCACACCTCACGCTCCCCGCGCCGTCGCGCAAAGGTACACCGATGGCCTGCCGACTTCTCACCCAGTTCGGCCTATCGCTGCGCAACATCACGCTCAGCCTCAGCAGCCCCGAGCACATATACATTGTCCACGGCGCGCGCTTTGACTACGCAAGCATCGCTGCACCGCTCGCGCCCGCCGTCGCGGCGCTCCGCGCGCTCGACACGCTTGAGATCCGCATGACGGTGCACGGCAAGCTCTTCGCGAACGCGCGCCTCTGGGAGCGGGCGTGCTTCCACCAGCCGACGTACGACTTCGCCGTCGACTTGCTGCGCGTCCTCCCGCGCGCGACGCAGCGCGTCACGTTCCGCCTGACCTTCGAGCGCAAGCCGGCTTTCCCCCACCGCCCTGTCTGCGGGCCACTGGCGGAGGATTGGAGCACGCTGGACGACGCGCTGGCTGAGCGCGTCGAGCGGGGCCTGCGCACGATCGAGTTTGTCGAGGATCGTGATGGCGGGCTACTCTCGAACAAGAAGAGGGACATCCTCAAGAAGCGGCTGCCGAGGACGTGGGCCAGCGGTGCTTAAGGCGACCCGTGCGCTCTGCGGCGACGTTCGCGGATGCTTTCGCGTCTTCCGCTTGGTCTTTCCCCCATCTGGTTTACATTCTTGTTGGACTCGCATGACGTCGCGAACGGTAGATGGTCGGTCTTTTTCTCCTGGAGTTTCTACTATACTGAACTTGTAGCATTATGGGTTTCGTATGTTTGCCTCTCCGATTCCTTTCCTTGTTTCGTCCCGCGTCGTTTAGCCAGGTTCCTCGAGGTCGACTTTCCCGTCTCGTGTAAATTATCATATCCCATTTCTGTCTGCTTCGCCCTCTGTACAAATGGCATTCCTTTCCCCAGATCATATGGATGACGGCTAGCACATCCTGGCGTGGCGTCGCAGTGTATTTCAACGCTCCGCCAATCCGGCCCATGCCCGCGCCCACACGACGTATATTCCTCTCGCATTCAAGCAACGAGCGTAAGCGTACAATGGGAGAATTATTATAATCCCGTTAGTCCAGCGTCGAGTCCCCATCGCTCCTGTAGATAAATAGAGGTTTACATCCGTCCGAAACTTCATAACCTCTACGAGAACCGCAGCACACCCCGCTCCAGGAGACCGGGCAACGCCTCCCTAAGCTTCTGCTTCTCGTCCTCGGACAGCCGGCCTCCCGGGCTTGCGCGAACCTCGAAGATCTGTAACGCCATGCGAGAGCATACCTCTTCGAGCTCCCTGAGCTGCGACAGCTCCTTCACGGGCGCCGGCTTGAACAGTGTCGCTCGTCTGCGCTCCCAACCGCCCTCCACGAGTTCCACGGAGAGCTCGACGGTGACGGCGCGCAAAGACTGTGCCGCCGTTGCTAGTATGGCGACGACAAAGCTGTATATGGCCCCGTGGATGAGTGTCGTGGTACGCGCGGCAGGTCCTTGCGGCTCGCTAGGGACGACATGGCAGATCAGCAGAGGGAGCACGATGGATTCGAGGGACGTCGCGGACGAGATGTCGAGAGAGCCTCGCGTTATATTGTGCACCAGTATGTTCTTCCTCACGAGGTACGAAGGGTACCTCCCGACCTGGACAAGACTAAAGTGCACCTGCTGCAGCGCCGCACCCACTTTCTGGACAAGCTCTTGCATGGCAAGCAAGCCGTTCGAGCGCGGTAGAAGAAGTTTCAATCTGTGTATCTGGTGCGGCTGTAGCCAGGGTAACAGGTCCACGAAGGCGAAGGAAGAGTGGTTGTGAAGCTCTAGTAGACGGGGCATTGGGTATGGAATATCTAGAGCAGATGACTCTGCCTCATGCGGCGGGTTGTCGTATCCATCTGTTATAATCAAGTGGTCGATGGAGCCAAATAGACAGAGGATGTGGCTGGTGCCGACGGGCCGTCGCGTATTGAAACGTTTCAGCCTTAAGGCCTGCACGCGGGGAACTAGCGGGAGATCGACCATCTTTCGCGGGTCGGGAACAACGTACTTCGGGTTATCACCAGGGATGCCGTCGAGGGTGAGGGTGAGCAGTCGGGGAAGATGGCGCAGGATTCGAAGGAATACCTCGAAATGGCTAGGCATTACGTCCCATTCTATGAAAGAGAGCTGTATGTGCCGAACATACGAAGCAACCTTGGGCTGCGACTCCAAGAAATCTGCCAGCAGCGGGAAGTGTTCTGGGAGATGGTGCTGATATTGTCCTGGAACTCCTGGTGTGTATGATGTAAGGCGGCTGAATGTCCAGATGACTCTTCGGAACCGATGTGGACGCGCCAGTTCCATGAAGTTGCGGGAGGCTAGAGTGCACACAGCAAGAGAGGCTTTGTCGAGGTTCTCAAGCACATGGTGTATAAGTTCCAGTGGCAGTTGCTGGAAGCGTGCAGCCATTGTGAGATCTTGCCTCTGAGGGACCGACAACGGGCGAATGAGCCTCCGTACATATTCAAACATTACAATCTTACCAAGTGGTGGTTCGACGACAACTTGGGAGCTTGGCGCTTCCACAACGTAGCCGTGCCTCCAACAGGCTTTCCCACAATCATAAGTCGATAAGCAAGTAGTGCGGCTATCGAGCTCTCCAAGGTGTGAAAGAATATCGTCAATGAGCGGGCACGCGGAACCGTCCACCGTACATGGACACAAATCGCACCGTAGGAGCTCGATGACGACGACGTGCAGCCGTAGAGTTCCGTATGGATGAGAGGCGTGCGCGATGCTGCAAAGCAAAGCATGGACACTGCGCGTGCTAGACGAATTGCAACACGCCCTTCGCCAGCAACCTCGGCAGTCCGCGCCCGAGCTCCGCCTTATCGCGCGCACCGAGCACGTGCCCCGCGCCCGCACACACCTCGACGCGCCGCACGCCAACACGCAGGCACGCGTCTTCGAAACCCCGCACGTCCGCGAACGCCCTCAGCGGCAGGCCTCCCGCGCGGGGCGCGGCGCGGCGCTGCAGCGCGAGCAGGCCGGCGCCGATGGCGCGCGGGCTCGGCGCGGGCTCGAGCACGAGCACGAGCGTCGCGAGCGCAGGTGGCGGGTCTGAGAGCGCGCGGAGCACGCCCGCGTAGACGTCCCGGCAGAGGCCGGGCGCGCCGTCGGGCGCGGGCGCGACGAGAAGCGGGAGCGCGAGGTGCGTGAGCACGGGTAACACGGGCAGCACAGGGAGCCCGGCGAAGGCGGTGTCGAGACGCGCGGGGCCGCCGCGTGCGGCGCGGAAGCACAGCCGCTGCAGCGTCGGCGCGACGCGCGCGAGGAACGCGGCGAGCGCGGGCGCGCGGTACGGGCTGACCTCCGGGAGGCGCAGCGCGCGCACGCGCCAGGCCTCGACGCCGGGGACGAGCACGGGGCCGGGGAGCGAGATGTGGGAGAGGTCGAGCGCGGCGACGTGCGGCGCGGGGAGCGCGGCGACGAGGGGCGACTGCGTGGGAGCGAAGCGGCCGACAAACTCGCCGAAGACGAGCTCGGCGATGGAGCCGAAGAGCGCGAGGATGCAGGTGAGGTCGGAGGTGGGCATGTAGATGATGGACTCGATCTTGAGGGTGCCGAGGTGCGCGATGGCGGGGAGGGTGCCCGTTGCGCGCGGGTCTTCGGCGGGCGCGTCGTGGTGGAACGGCCGTCCCGAGAACGTGAGCGACTGCAGACGGGGCAGGCAGCGCAGGATGCGCACGACGGCGTCGAAGCCGTGGTACCACCCGTCGCTGCCCGTATGTAGCTCGAGCGTATGTATCGACGCAGCGACCTGAGTGTGCGACTCCAAAAAATCCGCGAAGAGCGGAAATGCGCTCGCCGGGCGGTCGTCGGTGCCGCGGAGGGTGTACCGCGGGTCGTCGTAGCCTGGGATGGCGTACACGACGCACACGACGCTCTTGAAGAGATACGGCCGTGCGAGCTCTACCCACGCGTGTGATACCGCCGCGCAAGCGGTTAGGGCAGGCTTGTCGAGGTCCTGGAGCACGTAGTGCAGGAGCTCAGGTGGCAATCGAGGGCCAACGCGAGCCATGCTTTCTTCTGTTGACATACGTGGTCAGCTTTTCCGTTGCGCGAGCATACACACAACAGCAAGGATTATACCCATTATTTTTTCTCTCTGAAGTCTGCAAGGAGCTGAGCCGACTTTCGCCAAGCTCGCGTTAGCCGTGGTCGAATGTATGTACAGTACAGGTCGAACGAGCTGCCCTAGGCTGCCCTACAAGCGCTTCGGCGCGAGACGCGCAGCCAGGCGCCGTCTCCCACCTGTTGATACTGTATGGATGGCGTCATTTATACAGCACATCTGCGAGACTCTCCTCTTGCATGTTTCACGCTGTTACAGGACTCATAGGTCTCACTCGTCGCAGCGGACAAGTCGGAGAACCCTCACGAGAGCCAGCGGTTTGTAGGGAGAAGCGCTCGGTAGCCTTTTGTCCTTGACTTCCAACATCCTCGCCGCAGTCATAAAATTCGCAAATTTATTTCGAGGTGTGTAGTACGCATCAGCGCGAGGCTTCGACGTCATTCTAGCTGAATGCTTACAGTCCGTGCACATTGCAGCATCAGCATGACTAGCGTAGAGCCTGGCCCTGGTAGCGAGAACGCCCGCTGGGCCGCCTGGCGTGTTCCAGCAGAGCTAGCGATGCTCATCTTCGAGGAAGCAGACAAGTCTTCACTACTCACATGCTCTCTGGCAAGCCGCACATGGTTCAGGCTGGCGCGACCGTCCCTCTTCAAGACGGCCGCGTGGCGCCTGCGCCCGCACCACTTCTGGGTCCCTGCGGGGGACGGGACCGAAGCTGGCGGCGCGCCTCCGCTCGGCGGGCTGGAATGCCTCCGTCGCTTCCTGCAGAACAATCCGGATGTCTGCCCGCTCATCCAAGACTTGACTGTGGGCTTCGAGCGGCCTCCCACGCCTCATGCCATAGACTGGGCCGCCATTCTGCGCCGTCCTGGAGCCCAGGCGTGCCAGCTGGAGACATTAGCCGAAATCCTAGGCATCTTGCAAAACCTACACACCTTGAAGATCGACAACGTGCCTTTCGACGCAACATATTTCGAGCCTTACCTCACTCTGCCGCCCCTATCAGCCCCTCCGGTATCACTCCGTAGACTGGAGGTCTCTTCATGGCAAACATGCCGGCGTAGCGGTACGGGAATCCAGTATGACGTGAGCGGATGGTCCTCAGAGGCCCAGTTGCGCCTCTTCTACCACTTCATAGGGCACTTCGAAGAGATCCAAGAGGTTGTCCTGGAGGATGTGCGTATCCCGCGAGTCGGGGTCGTGGTGGGTCTTGCAGGAGGCGCGGTCGAACCTCTTCTATGGCACCTACCCGTCAAGATCCATACATTGACGGTCACGAACATCATCGCATTCAGCGGTCTCTCACCGTTACAACGCGTAGACAACCTCGCGTTCCCTGCGCCTGCCATGGGCAAGCCTCTGACGCTCATCGTCTGTCCAGATATGCTCACCACGCTCGCCGGAGTCCGCCACCACTTGCGCCGCGTCATGATCGACATCGATGGCCATCAGCTGGACTTCCACAGCGAGCCCTTGCATCGTAGGGGCCATATCCCGACCGTTAGATTACTGCAACTCGCAATCACGGCGATGACGGCGTTGGAGACGCTGTCGCTCTGCGCAACACTCCGCTACAGGCTCTCTGACGACGGCCGACTCTTCACAGAGCTCGGTATGCACTGGCGGACGTACGACTTTGCCGTGCGTATGGTCCGCGTGCTGCCGCACTCGGTGCGGACGTTCGTGCTGTTGCTGCGCTTCGAGGAGACCCGCGAATCCGCCGAGCCGCTGGCCTTGGATTGGAGCCATCTTGATCTCGCACTCGCGGAGAGCATTGGGGGAGGTTTGCAGAAAGTCGAGTTCGCCGATTTGGACCGGCAGCCTCTCTCGGACTACGAGCGGGGCTTGCTACGCGCGCGCATGCCTATGACCTGGTCAACCGGCGCGGTACAGGGTCATTAGATGGACCGCCGCTCCAGCTCTGCGTCGTGTTCATGAGTGAGTGGATTGTGCAGCCGATATACGATTCAGAAGTTGCTGAACAGCCTTGCGTAGATTTGTCTGAAGCATTTCGTACCTCCCTCAGCTTGCGAGAATCCTTTCGGTCGACACCGCATAGATACACACTACTTACGTTGAAAATTGTTGTCCCTAGAATCACCAGGGTTACATTTACGAAGACTCCACCCCTTCTATCTCGAACTCAGTACTATCGGCGCCAGCCCTTGATAGCATTCAACCTTCCTCGAACGAGTTGGCCGTCGCTTGTACAAGGACCATCCCGCTTCCTGATACCTGCCCAAGCGACCCATGCTTCCCTTCGACCATCCCCGTCGAACCCCTCTCCAAAACCTGCCCGCGATGGGCGCGCATCAGCAGACGATCACGACAACGCGCCTCGCGGAGGCGTCATCCGCGGAATGGGGCGCAGCGTTCGCCAGTGCGGGCCTCGCACCACGGCGCTGCACGCCGCCCTGGCATGTGCCCCGCCGATGGGCAGCTCGCACGCTACCTGGGAGCGTGTGCTATCGCGCCCGGGCAGGGTCGCGGCTGGGCTATAACAACATGCACGCGCGGGCAGCCCCCGCGTCCCACCCCACACCCCTTGGTACCCACCCGCATGGACCAGCACGCGTACGCCGACGAGAAGGCGCACGAGAAGGACGGCGCGCCCGCGCTCGCCGAGACGCGCGACGTGTACGGCGCGGAGGCCGGCGTCGACCCCGTCTACCAGGCCAAGGCGCGCATCCTGAACGACGCCCTGCAGGAGATCGGCATGGGCCGCTACCAGGTGCGCCCACGCCATCTCCGCGCCCTCTCCGCCCAGGCACATCGCTGACATCGCTCACCTCCGCCAGTGGTTCCTCTTCGTCGTGACAGGCTTCGGCTGGTTCTCGTGAGTCGCCCGCCCCTGCCGCCGCGCCCAGCGCTCACGCCCGGCCTGCGCAGGGACAACGTCTGGCCCGTACGCCGCCCGCCCCCCGCCTGCGCCCGCGCCCGCTGACGCCGCGCAGATCGTGAGGAGCCTGATCCTCACGCCCGTCGTGGCCGAGTTCGGGTTCGCGGGGCCGTGGCTCAAGCTCGCGCAGAACGTCGGCCTGCTCGTCGGCGCCGCGTTCTGGGGCGTCGCCGCGGACGTCTGGGGCCGCCGGTGCGTGCCTGTGCCTGCCCGCCGCCCGCGCGCTGACGTGCCCGTGTCACGTCTTCGTGCTGTGCGCCGCTGCCGCTGTGTGTGCTAGGTGGGCGTTCAACCTCACGCTGTTCCTCACGGGCGTGTTCGCGGTCGCCGCGGGCGGCGCGCCGGGCTACGTCGCGCTCTGCGCGTTCGCGGCCGTGTGGAGCATCGGCGTCGGCGGGAACCTGCCGGTGGACTCTGCGGTGTTCCTCGGTACGTGCTTGGCTATGTCCCGTCGCGTGGCTCATGTTGAGCGTCCGCAGAGTTCATCCCCGCGTCGCACCAGTACCTGCTCACCGTGCTCTCCATCTGGTGGGCGCTCGGACAGCTCGTCGCGAGCCTCGTACGCCGCCTCTCCCGCACACACCGCACCCGCTGACGCCCCACAGATCGCGTGGCCGCTCATCGCGAACTTCTCCTGCACGGGCACGACGCCCGCGACGTGCCCCCGGGCGCAGAACCAGGGCTGGCGCTACTTCATGTACACGATGGGCGGGCTGATGCTGCTGCTCTTCGCGCTGCGCTTCTTCGTCTTCCACCTGTACGAGAGCCCGAAGTACCTCATGGGCCGCGGGCGCGACGCGGACGCCGTCGCCGTCGTGCACGCCGTCGCCGCGTACAACCGCACGACGAGCGGGCTCACGCTCGACATGCTCCAGCGTGCGGGTGAGCTCGGTGGGGAGGAGAAGGCGATGGGCATTGGCGCGAGGGATGCTGTCGCGAGGAAGCTAAGGGCGGTCGATGGAGAGCATGTTAGGAGCCTGTTCGCGACGAGGAAGCTGGCGTATTCGACGTCGCTGTTGATCGTCGTGTGGGGTGAGCGCGTCCTACGTGTCATTGTGGCAACGCGCTGACGTCTGTGTCCTAGCTCTCATTGGCCTCGCTTTCCCTCTGTACGGCTGACTATATGCTGCTGTACGCGCGCCCATTGATCGTTCTCGTCACTCACCAGGTATAACGGATTCGTGACATACTTCCTCGCAAGTCGTGGCGCAGATTTTGGCGACGGCTCGACGTACATCACCTATCGCAATGTAAGCGGCTCCTTCGCTCTATGCATATTTTCTAATCTCGAACGGCTTCCAGCAAGTAATTCTGAGCGTCATCGGCGTGCCCGGAGCCCTTCTCGCAGGGTGGCTCGTCGAACTCCCTCTACTGGGACGCAAGGGCACCCTCGCAATATCCACCTGTCAGTCCTCAAGCGATTGCTCTTGTCACGTATTGACAGCCTGCTAGTGCTCACGGGCGTCTTCCTCTTCGCGAGCACGACCGCACGCACGTCGGACGCGCTGCTGGGCTGGAACTGCGGGTACACGTTCACGTCGAACGTCATGTACGGCGTGCTCTACGCGGTCTCGCCCGAGCTCTTCCCGACGAAGGACCGCGGGACGGGCAACGCGCTCGTCTCGACCGCGAACCGCATCTTCGGGATCATGGTGCGTGCCTGCGCGACGCCTGCTGGGATCGCGTGGCTGAGGACCAGCAGGCACCGATCATCGCGCTGTACGCGAACCTCGCGACGGCGGTGCCCATCTACGTCGCGGGCGCGCTGTTCATCGTCGCTGGCCTGATCTCGCTGCTCATGCCGTTTGAGCCGAGGGGCAGGGCGTCCATCTGAGGGCGCCGTGGCGTGATAGCCTTGGTGACCTTGGCCTTGTGTGCAGATGGCAGGGGAGGATCTGCTGCGAGCAGTGCGAGTGGCTGTGGATGATCAGCACTTCGTCCGATGCATCTCGGGTCGCACGATGATTGTTCCAAAATGAATTTGTATGATCTTGGAAAACTGTGGTCTCTCGGACTGCAAGCGCATGTCAGATTGCAAATCGCGCCTGTCAGTCCAAGTCGCTGGCCCGACGCTGAGTCTCTAACTACGGCGCAAGGGTTAGCGATGAACATGATTCTTGTGTGGATTTTGACGTCGAAACCATCTTCAATCCCTCGACATGAGACGATATATTTGTTCCTGGTGCTGTTATTATGCATCATGCTATGCGAAGTCGTTGAGCTGTAGGATACACACGTAGGAGAGGTGTCCGGTGTCCTATGCGGCGGCCGGGGACTTTTGGATTTCCGCAGCCAGATCGCATTGTCTGATGGGGTCCCCGGTGATGCCATCACCGTGCGGATCGCTTGCCGGCTCCTTGGGCCAGTGGCCTTCGGGCTGTCCTCTCCCTCCCTCATACCACTCCGTCCTCATCGTATGCCCTCTCGCCTCGACCCTCCGATTGTGGGATTGTGCGAACGCCCTCGGTGTCGCACAGAAGTTTGTAAGATGACGCCGGGGGCTGTGAGGGTGTCAGGAGAGGTGAGTGCAGGTTTCCGGCGTTCTCGCATTCTGCTTCGCGCGCCCCGCCACACGACTCGCTCCTGGCCACCGTACCTATACCCGCCGCACGAAGAACAAGCTCCCATTAACCCTACGCCACCCTCCCAATCCCGCTGGGGCCCCTCCGACATGCTCAATAACTGCCATGCAGAGACTCGGAGAGCCTGGGGCCACTCCGGCTCGGCGTTCGCGGCGCGCGCGCCATTGGACGCGCGAGCTCGCCGACATCCGGCGCTGTCCATGTGCCGAATCGCGATGGCTCTCCCGCACGGCCCACGGTGAACCTCGTCACTTTATGTGGCTATATAGATACCTCTGCCCCGATGTAACTGTACACAGACTAGTCAATATAATCTTGTTTTTATCGCCCAAACACACTATCTAAGTGAATAACACATCTTGAGGCACTCGGATTTTCCAGCTGCAAGCCCAAGTGGCCCAGCAGCTTACACTTGTGCTCGGGACTTGATAAGATTTGCTCTATGCTGTCCGGAGTCCCTGCCTTGCCATCACGGCGCTTCGGCCAGATCGCCAAATCGGCATTCGATCTGGTTGCGGAATCCAGCCAACTGCGGCCGGGTAGTGCGCGTCTAACGCCACCAGGGTTTGATGGCGCATCAGGCGGGGGCGAGGCGGGGACAGCGCCTCGTCCTCGTGTCGGCATCTTTCTGCCACGGGCCATGACGACAGGCGCGGACATGCACGCGGCCGATGCGATCCCAACGCCTGACACCGAGCACGTAACACCCAGGCACACATGACAGCAAGCTCGCTCCTGCACAGCCGCCCAGGCCGGACGGGTTTGAAGCCAGGCCTACGACACCCACGCTCCCCGCGACGGCGGGCGAAGCGTCTCGGGCGGCCTTCTGTCGAGCTCGCGTCTCTCGAGGCCGGCAGATGCGACGCGACGCTTGCGCGACGTCAGGCGGATTGGAAGGTGGTGCCGGGTGCGGCTGCAAACAAAGTTGGCCATGGGTATGCATCCGCCTTCTCGACATGTCGTCTTTATTGGCCCCGGCGCAGGCCTCGTCCCTTCCCTGCATCCGCCGCCCTCCTCCTCCTCACCCCCACCGCCCGCACCCCGCCCCGCCGCGCACCATGCGCCTCACCTTCCGGCGCCCGCGCATCCGCCTCTCCGCCCCGCTCTCGACGCTCTCCCTCGACGACGTCCTCTCGGGCGACACCTGCGCCCCCATCAGCCTCCCCGACTTCGACGCCTACCTCGCCCACCGCGAGCACTCCGCAGAGAACCTCCGCTTCGTCGTCTGGTACCAGTCCTACCGCCGCCGCTTCTTCGCGCTCCCGCCCGCCCAGCAGCGCCGCAGCCCCGGCCCGCGCGCCTTCAGCTTCGCCCTCCCCTCGCCCGCGCGCACCGCGCAGCACGCCTCGCGCGTGTCCAGCCGCGCGACGCACGACCTGCCTTCGACGCACGCGAGCACGGCCTCGGCCTCGCCGACGCTCTCGCGCACGCCGTCGGCGCCGCTGCCCGCCCGTGCGTACGTGCCCGCGCCGCCAGAGCAGCAGCCGCTCCGCGCGGAGTGCACGCTCGTCGCGGCGACGTTCCTCGTGCCCGGCGCGCCGTGCGAGCTCACGCTGCCTGCGCTCGTGCTGTCCGCGATCCTGCGCGACCTGGCATGCAACACGCACCCGGACGTGTTCCTGCCCGCGTACGAGCACGCGTACGACGCCCTTCTCAGCACGTCGCTCCCGCGGTTCCTGGCGAGCGCGGAGGAGAACATGAACTGGGAGAAGAAGCTCTACTGGTGGCTCTACGGCGCCCTCACGAGCGCCGTCGGCTGGGGCATTGTCATCGGGTGCCTCTTCATCGACTATTGGTCGGACAAGACGGAGGGGCGGAGGCGGGCGTGGCGGCTGCTGGGCGTGCCGTTCTTGACTCTGGGTGCGATGCAGATGTATGCCGCGTACCGAGGGTGAGTGCCACCATCTCTGCACACGCGCGTCACCTCACCGTCCACAGGTTCTGCACGCAAGTCTGGGGCCGCGGCAACATGCAGCTGCGCCCGTGGGAGCTCTACGCCCCGCCGTCGCCCCCGCCGAGCCCGTCCCCGCCCACGACGGGCTCCGAAAAGAAGTCGCGGCGCGTGTCGCTGAGCTCCGTCGGCTCGCTGCGCAAGGGCGCCGAGCTCGTCGAGCTCTTCGAGTGCCCCGCCGTGCCGCCCGCCGTGCGCGAAGACCAGCGCGAGTACGAGCGCGACAGCCAGCCTGGCTCTGACCCACCGTACCCACCACACCTTGCGCCCGCCTCTGCACCCAACTTCCAACCCGACGTCCAACCCAACGTCCAACCCGGACACCCCTCTGACTCTGACCACCGCCCGCGCGACCCGGCACACGACCCAGGCCCCGCGATCCTCGAGCTCCAGCGCACGCCGCCGCGCCCGCCCGCGCTCCCGCCGCTCGTCGCAGACGGGTACCGCGACGCGTGGGACGCGCCGTCGCCGACGCTCGGCCCGCGCTCGCCGCTCTCCCCCACCTCGCCCACCTCACCAACATCCCCCAGCGCGCCGTCCCTGCCACACCCGCCACCCTCACCACACTCCCCACGAAAACCATCAATATGGCGGAAGATGCGGCGCAGCAAGGATGTGGAGGCGGCAGACGCGCCGTACGCGGTGCGCGCGCCAGGCCTCGGCGCGCGCGCACGCGTGTTCGGGCCCGAGCGCGTCGTGCTCGACCCGCGCATCCGGCGCGCGCACCGCCGCGTGCTGCGCGACATCCTCTCGTTCGGCGCGCTCGCGGGCACGGTGCTTGCCGTCGTCGTGTTGGCGCTGCCGCATGCGAGGGGGATGCGGTAGCGCGCGTGGGGTGGGGGTGCAGTGGGTGGGGGTTTTGTATCAATAGTGTTATGCGTACAGTCTATTAGTTCGGTGGTGTATATTAGGCGTTTTTTGGTTGCAACATCGCTATGCCTTGCACGAATTTCTGGCTCTGCGTGCGCGGTTGTTGGCCGTGGGAAAGGCCGCCTGGCTGCAAGTCATACTGTACCTTTGGGAAGGAGCTGCTATGCGACTTACGCCGTTGAGCACACCTTCGTAACAATTTTTTCCCGCTACCAGGTGGGAGCACATTTAGAGCGGCGACCGCAAATATTGCTGCTAACGCTGAATTTGTTGCGTGAGCGAGATGTCGAGGCTAATATTAGGAATCGGATCTACGAGAGAAGGGCCGCCGTTGGCGGCACCGCGCTTGCTTGACAAAGCGCCGTTCACACAGTCTAGTACCGCTGTTAACGTTGAAGCCGCGAAGAGACAAAGATTGACCACGGGATTTTCTCGTTCGAACCGGTATAGCTCAATGTCAACGCATGGGCCCGAGACTACTAATTGTGAAGCGGGGAGTGATGACTTAGGTGGGCATAAAACTTAAGAAGCAGGGGCGAAAGACCTGTTTCCGCCGCTACCTCGAGCATGCTTTGGAGGCGGGCTGAGCAAGGAGAACGGGTCACACATGTGCCTGAAGCCGCGCTCCTTCGAAGCCTTGAACCAGGTGGTAGAGTGGGATGGGGCGGGTGAATAACATCAACGGTGAAGACGTCAGCTGGGTGAGTATCTGCTCCGTCGCGCCCTTACTCTTTCCGATGGTTCAGCGCGAGAAGTGAGCGGCTGCAAGCGCATCTGCTCAAGACACGCGATGGGCGGGATGAGCACTCCTTCGCGAGAAATTAACAGGGAGAACGAGCGACGTTCCATTTAGTGTATTATTACGCGGTCGAGGGAAGTGCGTGAAGCAGAGGAGAGTCGGGTGGCAGCGCATATGCGGGTGGTAGTTGGAGACGTGCTGGAGAGGCCGCCATTGGCTGAGGGTAGAGATAAGATAAGGTACGGCCCTCGGTTGCATTCGGATCTCGGAACGAGACGGGTGACAGAAATCTGGCTTCAATTATCACATCGACAGCATAGCTTGTCAAGCAAGCTAATGTACTCCTATGTATGTTATGGAGTCTGAGTGCTCACGAGTAGTCTCCGTTGCAGAGTAGCCAGACTCAACCGGCGGGCGAGGCTCGTCTGTCTGAGAGGATCGATATCCCTGGGGCTTTGAGGCGAGCTTACGCTGTAATTTACACTAGCTACTTACCTTTGCTTACCGTAACTTATCAACTAAACGCCTGAGTAAGAAACTAGCACTTATACCCCTTACATACAGGCTTACGGCCATTATTTATTCATACTTACACCAGTAAGTTACACATACACAGGCCGGCATCTTGAACTTCGACCACGGCCAACGGAAAGTGGAAATCGGCTCAGCTCCTTGCAAACTTCGGAGGAGAATACAGGGTATACTTCTTGTTGCTATGTGCGTTCTCACGGCAGAGGAAGCTGAAATCAAATATTTGACAGAAGAAAACATGGATCGCGATGGTCCTCGATTACCACCTGAGCTCGTGCACTGCGTACTCCAGGACCTCGACAAGCCTTCCCTAATCGCATGCGCGGCGGTATCGTATGCGTGGGCAGAGCTTGCACGCCCTTATCTCTTCAAGAGCGTCGTGTGCGTCGTGTACGCTATCCCAGGCTACGACGACCCGCGGTACACCGCCCACGGTGCCGACGACCGCCCGTCGAGCGCATTTCCACTCTTTGCGGATTTTTTGGAGTCGCGCATTCAGGTCGCCGCGTCGATACACACGCTCGAGCTGCACACAGGTAGCGACGGGTGGTACCATGGCTTCGACGCCGTCGTGCGCATCCTGCGCTGTCTGCCCCGTCTGCAATCGCTCACGTTCTCGGGGCGGCCGTTCCACCACGACGCGCCCGTCGAGGACCCGCGCGCGACGGGCGCCCTGCCCGCCATCGCGCACCTCAAGACACTCAAGATCGAGTCCATCATCTACATGCCCACCTCGGACCTCACCTGCATCCTCGCGCTCTTCGGCTCGATCGCCGAGCTCGTCTTCGGCGAGTTCGTCGGCCGCTTCGCGCCCACGCAGTCGCCCCTCGCCGCCGCGCTCCCCGCGCCGCACGTCGCCGCGCTCGACCTCTCCCACATCTCGCTCCCCGGGCCCGTGCTCGTCCCCGGCGTCGAGGCCTGGCGCGTGCGCGCGCTGCGCCTGCCCGAGGCGAGCCGCTACCGCGCGCCCGCGCTCGCCGCGTTTCTCGCGCGCGTTGGGCCGACGCTGCAGACGCTGCGCTTCCGCGCCGCGCGCGTCGGGCCCGCGCGCCTCGACACCGCCTTCGCGGGGCTCTCCGCGCTGCCCGCGCTCACGCACCTCGCGCTCCCGCTCCTCGTCGCGCCAGGGCCGGGCGCGCCGGGGCTCTGTGAGGACGTCTATGCGGCCGTGCTCCGCGCGCTCGCGGACCCGCCGCCTGCGCTCGCCGCCGTCGTGCTCGAGCTCGAGCAGGCAGGGGGCCCACCGGCCGTCGGCGTGGGCCCGCTCGCGCTGCAGCGCCGCCGCACGGCGCTCACCGGGGGTCTGCCTCTGAGAGCGTTCGCGGACGTGCGGCAGCTCGAGGACGTGTGCCTGCGCGTTGGTGTGCGGCGTGTCGAAGTGCGGGCGGGCGCTGGGTACGTGCTTGATGAGCGCGATAGGGCAGAGCTCGAGCGGGGGCTGTCGAGGTTGCTGGCAAGAGGCGTGCTGCAAATCGTCTAGCACAAGGGCGAATATACTCCTTTATGCGCGTACAGCGTCCGCTGGTGACTAGCGCCTTGACTTGCCTGATTTACAGTTGCCTCATCTGCCGATCCCACGCTGTTCTCTCCTCCTGTCTACCACATAGGACGAGTCTTTGGCCTCGGATATCATTTAGGTCGGTTATTCAAGATCATTCTGGCTACATTTGTAGAGCTCATTGCTCAGTACAGAGTGTCGATGCAATGGGATATCGACGTGAGCTCCGGTTGCCACCTGAGATCATGCATATCGTGTTCAACAACGCCGACAAACCCTCTATATCTGCATGCACCCTCGCCTCGCATGCCTTCCTGGACATTTCACGCCCTTGTCTTTTCAAACACGTCGTCTGGTGTTTCCGTATTCGCCCGTTCCTCAAGATAAGTGACGACCAGGCTTCAGCTTTATCCAAGTTCCAGCTTCTTGCAGAGTTTCTCAAATCACATCCCACCATTGCCCTATTAATCCACGAAGTAACACTCGAACTGCAAGGCGGTGAAACCTTCCCCAGTGAGCTGGAAATCTTCATCCGTGTTCTGCAATACCTTCCCCGACTGCAGACTCTTACTCTCTTCGGGCTCCCCTGCCACCGATTCGGATCTACCAACGGGCTTCATGACCTGCGGGAAATGGCCACGCGGCTACCTGTGGTACCCAAGCTCAAGGCTCTCAAAATAGATATGATGGAATGGCAATCCGTCGACATCGCATACATCCTCTGCCTCTTCGGAGCAATCGACCATCTGAGCTTTGGAACGTGCAACGTCCAGTCGTCCCAAGAGTTGTCTTCATCAGACGTCCCATTCCCACAACTTCGCTCTCTTGAGCTTTGCAACACAGTAGACCCTATCCTACGCTTATCACTCTGGTCCCGGCTGCAGGACATGCCCAAGATCAAGCTTCCCTTGCTCCGCACAGAAAGTCTACGTCAGACGCAGGATTTCATCGCGACCCATGGCAGGTCACTACAACACCTCCAGCTCAGCATCGTCGCCAACACATACCACGGGCCGCGTGTCAAGTTCGACGAGCTCTCGTACTCAGTCGCGCAGGACTCCCTCGACCTCTCTCCCGCGGACCGACTCGAGACCATCGTGCTTCCGCTGCGGATGTACCACCGGTACCACCGCGACGTCGCCCCCGGCGCGCAGCACCAACGTCCGGCGCCGCGCCCGCCTCTCGTGCACCAGGAGCTCTACTGCTGCATCGTGGCCACGCTCGCGACGGCGCCGCGCTCCTTGTGCACCGTCGTCATCGAGCTCTCGGCGTCGATCCTGCCGCGCGGCTGGGAGACCTGGCTGAACACGGGGCCGCCGGGCGCGGACGAGACGGCGGGGCCGCTGCTGCTGGAGCTACAGTACATGGAGAGGCTCGAGGACGTCTGCGTGCGCAAGGCGTTCCGCACGGTCGAGATCCGGCCTAGTCCTGGGGAGAGGCTGTCGCAGAGGAAAAGGCGGTGGCTTGAGGAGGCGTTGCCGACGCTGTTGGAACGAGGGGTGTTGCGAATTCTATAGTCCCGCCTCGCGCTGTAGGCAGGCTGGTATTTATTAGGTCGCGTCACTGGCAGCCCTCTCGGCCTATTCTGAGGCCAGGATCACTGCTCATATGTTCGCACAAGGGTGGTTGTCGTAATTATCAGAAACAAGAAAGTAGGATCAGCCTGGTTATCACGGTATGACTGTGGGAAGATCTATTGAAGCTTGAGGCATGGCTGCACCGCGGAAGCGCCAAGCTCCTAGGCTTTCCTCGAACCACCACTCGGTATGTACGATTCGAGGATTGGGGAGTCCAGTATGTACGGAGATTTATCCGCTCATTGCATTCTTCCGTAGGCAGTCTTACAATGGATGCTCGCTGCCAGCGACTGCCGCCGGAGCTCGTCCACAATGTACTCGAGGATCTCGACAAACCCTCGCTTGCTACGTGCACTCTGGTCTCCCGCGACTTCATGGAGCTAGCTCGTCCATGTCTGTTCCGAAACATCATCTGGAATTTCTGTCGCTCTCCTGGGCCTCAATCCGACGCATCAGGAGCCCCAGCTCGACTTCAGCAGCACCATCTCCCAGAACGCTTCCCCCTGTTGGCAGATTTCTTGGAGTCGCAGCCCAAGATTGCGTCGTATGTCCGAAGAGTAAAGCTATGTATGATAGGAGACGAGAGGTTCTACAGCTTTGTGGTATTCCTTCGAATCCTGCGACGCCTTCCTCGACTACACGCGCTCACCCTTGTCGGCATACCTGACGAAGGGCCGGGATACATTTTCCCCGACCCACGAGAGACGGTCTCAGTCCCACTACTCCCCAGTTTGCATACTCTCAAATTCACGGATACTTTTATGCGACAGCCTAACGACATCAACTACATTCTCTGTCTCTTTGGGTCCATCGAACATTTAATATTCACCGATTACTACGGGTACGATAAGGAAGATGACTCCGTTTCGGACCTCCCCTACCCACGTCTTGGGCTTCTTGAGCTCAACGACCACTTTGCCATCGCAGACCTAATTCCTTGGATGCAGCCGCAACAAATACACAAATTGAAGATTCCTTTACCGCCCTCTCCGCCCGGTCTTTACGTGGTACAAGAAGCTATCACGAAGCTGGGCGGGGCGTTGCATCACGTACACTTCACCTTCGCTCCTCGTGGAACGTTCTACGCGCGGCAGAACGCGCAGGCGCACGCGATGGAACAGGACTTCTTCGACCTTTCGTCCACGACGTCTCTAGAATCCATCGTGCTCCCTCTCTTGATCTGCCGCACTGCCTCTGGCGAGCCGCAAGTGGCTGCCACAACGCTCATACACCAGGATACGTACAACACCATCATCGCCACGTTAGCAACGGCCGCACGGTCCCTGCGGAAGATCACCGTCGAGCTCTACGTGGCGTTTTTGGCGGACAGCTGGGAGCGCTCGTCGAGGGCTGGGCGGGAAGAGCTGGTCGTAATCAGGGAGGAAGCGTCCTTACGAGAGCTGCGGCATTTGGGGGAGCTGGAAGAGGTCTGCTTGCGCATGGCGCTACGCACCCTCGAAGTCCGTGCAGCCCCGGGAAGCCGACTTTCGGAGCGAGAGAAGGAGGGGTTTAGGGAGGGACTACCGAGACCTTTGGAGCGAGGCGTGTTGCGGTTCTCGTAGAGGCTTCTGACCCCACCCGTGCGACGTAGCCGAGGAAAGATATTCTATGGCTGGAAATTTCTGAGTATTCACATGAGCGATGAAAAAATGATGCCGGACCATCGAGACTCTCACACTGCACATTTAGCCACATGCTGGAAAATATTCGAGAGGACCATCCATCTGGACGGGCACGGGCATGGGCGGGATCGACGGAGCCTCCACGTGCTCTGCGACGCCACGAAGCCAGGACGTGCTAGCCGCCGTGCTGATGAAGCAGGCAAGAATACGACGACCATTATCCCCGGAATTTACGGTAGGTATTTCCTCGCTTCGAAAGTAAACGGGGGATAGAAGTAGACTATTTTTCAGACATGCTCGCTTCACAGAGATGCGCTACGCTTGAAAAGCTGCACTGCGAGCTCGCAGACCTCAAACGTAGGAGAGAAAGTCTCTCCACCGATGCAGACGAGTTGGAAGCACAGATTTGCGCAAAGGTTGAAGCGATTGCGGCACTCGCGCCCGTGTACAAGCTCCCAGACGACCTCGTCATCGAGATACTCAACACTGCGTACCTCCACGCCTTCCCACACTGCTGTCGCGACGACGGGCTCGAAAATACGAACTCTCCGCTGGCGGTCAGCCAGGTCTCGCGATGGTGGCGCCGGCATGCACTCGCGTTGCCCAAGCTCTGGCGCTGCGTGCATCTCACGCCGAAGCAGTCGGCAGGCCAGGGCGAGCTCACGCGGCTGTACGTCGCGCGGTCTGTCGGCCAACCGCTGTCCGTCTTCCTCGTCGCATACGAGGAAGACGCCGTCGCGGACCTCACGAGCGCACTCGTCAACGAGTTCGGCGGTGCCACATGGAGACGCCTCCGTCCCGCCTGGCAGCACCTCCTCACGCAGAGCGCGCGCTGGCAACACTGCGCCGTGTACACGAACGGGCGGAGACAGCTCGAAGCGGTCTTGCAAAGTCTCAATGGGCAAGCCTTCCCGCAGCTTGAATACTTCGGCTTGTCGGGCCCACCGAACGAACCGCAGCTCTTCCAGGACGCGAACGCCATGCTGCACGCGCCGCGCCTCGCTGCGCTGCACGTCACACATGCGCTCCTACCCGACCTCGCCTTTCCGCTCAACCACGTCACAGACCTCACACTCGAGAACGTGCCGCTGTACGCCGGGGAGTTCCTCCACGCCCTCGCAGCGGCCTCCCAGACGTTACGCACCCTCATCCTAAACTTCATCCGCTTCCAAGCTGCCCCGCACGGCATGCCTGTGGCGCTCCCAGAGGTGCACCTCCCCGCCCTGCAGATCCTCGTCGCCGAGTTCGTGCGCGACGCGGACGGCGGGAGCGGCGTGCTGCGCGCGCTGTGCGCCGGCGCGCCCGCGCTGCACACACTTCGCTTCGCGCTCGGCCACGACTTCCTCGGCGCGCTCGCTGCAGGTGGCGGCGTGCTCCCGTGCGTACGCCGCGTGCAGTGCAACGGGCTCCTCGCGGCCGGCGCAGGTGTGCCCGCAGGCGCGACGCTCTTCGCGGCGCTCCCCGCGCTCGCGACGTTCCAGGCCGCGCTGCTCGACTGGGCGGGCACGCTCGACGCCGCGCGCGCCGCCGACGAGGAGGCGGGCGCGGGCTGCTGCGTCGCGTGGCCCGGTCTGCGCACGCTCGTGTTCCACTCGCTTGACGAGGCGCCCGGCCTGCTGCGGTTCGTCGAGCATCGCGTGCGCGTGGATCACCCGCTGGAGAAGCTCGTACTCGATGACGCGAATCTCGCCCGCCTGAGCCCGGAGGACAGACACCAGTACGAGCAGCACGGCCTCGAGATCATCGGGCACGCACAGGCAGAGCCCGCGATCCGCTTTGGCTTACGCTCGCTGCAGACGTGGTGGGACTGTGAGACCGACCGGCCGAACTTCGAGTTGTGGAACAGCGAGTGGGAGTTCTGGCACCAGTTCTAGAGGTATTCTGGGTATAGAAGTCACTGTACAACAAAGCGCAATCCATGGCACAGAAGACGAACGCAAAGCCCGAGGCTGCTGAGCAATAAAGATACCGGAATTGATAGGACATGGAAAACGCTTACACAAACCGCGCGGTGCCGCTCTCCCAGAGCTGCGGCATCGCACTGACGATCGCCTGCTTTTCGACGTCAGGAAGCCCCGTGCCTACGGCGTCGGCGAACTCGACGTGACGAAGGCCCCGGGCAACGCGCGCGAGGAGGACGTCGTACAAGGGCGCCCACGCAGGAGTCAGCGGGTACGACCGCCAGTCCCACCACTCCGCGCGGAAGAACGCGTACGCGGGGTCGCGCGAGAAGAGGTGCAGCGCGAGGCGCAGCGTGTGCGTGCCCGCGGGCAGCGCAGGCACGAGCGCGGCGAGGAAGGCGTGCGCCGGCGCGAGCACGCAGGCCCCGTGCGGCCCGTCGCGGCGCGCGGGGTGCTGCGCGGCGCCGCTGTCCGCGCGGCCGTACACGGGCAGCACGACCGTGACGGCCGCGAGCGCGGGCATCGCGGCGACGTCGAGCGTGCGCAGGAAGCTGAAGTCGAGCTCCTCGGACGTCGCCGCGACGGCGGGGATGTGCACGCGCAGCTCGAGGTGCCGCAGTGTGCCGCAGACGTCGGCGAGGAGCGCGCGGCAGGCGGCGGTGCTGTCGCGCGTGAGCACGGGCAGCGTGAGGCGCTCGAGGCCCGCGAGCGGCAGCGCGGCGGAGAGGCCGCGCAGCGGGGCGACGCTGTCGAGGACGAGGGCGCGCACGCGCGGCGTCGACGCGGGGGCAAGCGCGGGCGGGACGGGGGAGTCGGGGAAGGCCACGGACGGGCCGAGCACGAGCCTGTCGATCGCGCCGAAGAGGCTGAGGAAGTGCACGACGCCGAGCGGGCAGTCGCCGTCGGGCGCGCTGTACCACCCGGGGATGTGCAGCGCGGCGAGGCGCGGCACGGCGGGCGCGCCAAGGGGCGCCTCGGCGTGCGTCGGGCAGCACTGCAGGGGGAAGCAGTACAGCGTGAGCGTGCGCAGGCGGGGGAGGCAGCGCAGGGCCGCGGCGAGCGTGTGGAGCGTGCAGCGCGCTCTACGGCCGGCGACGCAGAGACCCGGCGCCTCGTCCGCGAGGCGCAACGCGACCTGCGACACGTAAGGGCAGACGTGCGGCGACGCGTGCAGGAAGCCAAGCAGGTCGCCGAGGGGCTGGGGCTCGTCGCGCCGCGCCTTGTACGCGACTGATTCGAAGAGATAGGGCTGGGCGAGGGCTAGCCAGACGCGGCTGACGCGCGCGCTCGCCTCGAGCGAAGGTTTGTCCATCCTCCGCATGATCATGAGGGTGAGCTCGGGGGGCAGAGCGTAGCTGAAGAAACCCTTGCATGCGTCCATCTTGTCCAGGGGATCAAGCTTTCGAACGTGGTCAGTCGTCGAGATTTGTCTGCACGGTAAACACTCACTCAAATGACGGCGACTTCTCGCTGAACGCTATGGGGACGAAGTCAACGATGGTGGGCTACGCAAGAGGAGCTGCAGGCACTCACCACGGCAGTCAGGGGTGAAACGTCGAGCCACCGCAACGCAGTGGTGCTCTGCCATTATATGCATCTGAGACGTGAGGCGTTGTCTCATTGTCTGCAAGTCGAGTCCCCGAACCGAAACGCCCGAATCATAAGGCCGGGTGTGCGCGCATCGCGTGCGGGAGCCGCCGCGGGACGCTATCAAGGCCCTCTGCCAAAATCTGTGCGTGGATAGACGGGAACAGCGTCCCCTCGTGGTGATGCTCACCTCTGGAGGCCTTCATCTGCCGCTTCAGCGGCGGCGCGCGAGGGGTCGAGGCTCGGCTGCTGTAAACTTTGACAGCCTTCTAGGGAGGTACCTGAGATGTGGACGCGCTGGGGGCAAGGTAGCGCGGCAGGGTCAGGTCGAAGGCGGGCGTGCAGCAGCGACGGGCGTGCAGCAGGGCCGGGGATCATGAGGAGAAAGCGAATCAAGTCGAATGATAGCTACAGAACAACAGAATGGCTTGCGAAACTATTCACAAAAATTACACGGTGATAAATACTATAGGAAGCCGTAACCAAATCTCTAGCGTACGGGGGACAACGTGGTGCGTGCACCATGTATGAAGTAATCGCGGAAACCAATCCTGAGCCAGTCCGCCGCCGTGCTGCGCTGCACCCCTGCCGCGCATCATCCCTGACACCACAGCTGCGCTGCGCCCCGCATCACGCGACGGGCCCGCTGCGTATCTGATTGATGAGGCTCTCCCAGTAGTTCCAGTCGAGCCCGTCCGCGTCCGCAGGGGCCGCCGCGCCCCCGGGGCCCGCGGGCGCGACGCCGGCGGCCATCGCGCCCGTCCAGTCGCCGACGCCGCTCGCGGACCACGGCACGTTCTGCGCGCCGGACATGCCGTCGACGGTCGGCGCGCCGGTGAAGACGTTGCACCACTGGTCGAGGAGCGACTGCGCGGGGCCGTCGTCCTCGTGGCTCGGCGAGCCCGAGCCCGACTGCGACGTGCTGTCTGAGCGCTGGATGTGCGCGACCGCCGGGTGCGCGCTCGCGTACGGCGGCGACGGGTACTGCTGCAGCGTCGGCGACGAGCCGTTCGTGAACTGCGGGCCCGCGACCTGGTGCGGGCCGTATCCGCGCGGAGACGAGAGCTGGAGCAGCAGCTGGGCCTCGTTGTGAGGTCTGTCGTGCATCTGCTGGGGAGACGCGGTAAGAGGCACGGAGGCATCGTCAAGGCGCGGCGAGCCCTTGGCGATGAGCTGCGCTTTGCTCTTGAGGAACTGGATGATCTTCAGCTCCCGTTTTGTAGTGTTGTCCTGGTCACAGTCGTGGTCCTCGATGAAAGCGTCCAGCACCTGGTGCATCGTCTCGGCATCCTTGCCTTTGGGGTATAGGACCAAGTAGATGCCGCTGATCATGGCCGCCTGGAACTCGCGATATGCGCTGGTGACAGGGTCGCGGACGTCCTTGATGGCGGCAGTAGTCAAGAAATTCCGGCGGAACTTGTAGTCCTTCATCGCCGACTCGAAGCAGGCCTGGCGCGAGCGCAAGTATTTGTCGGAGCCAAGCCGACGGAGAAGATATGGTCGATGCAGGGTAATGCGCACGAAGAGAATTTCCGTGACCAGGAGGAAACGGTGTGCCGGGAGGTAAGGATGGCTCTCATCCAGGGAGGTGTCGGGGTCGAATGTAAAGTGAGGCGGCAGGTTATTGACAAATTTTACCAGTTCGTCGTCAAGCTGCACGACCTCTGCGTAGTGCTTAACGCCGTTGACTCGTTGGAAGTGGTGTACGATGCGCCCCATGATGCCAGAAAGAGTGTGTCGCAGCACGATGTACGTCATTTTCGTGGGCTGGTTGAGCGGCAGAGGGCCCCTGACGATCACGTTGTTCTCGTCGTCGACGTTAGCAGGCGGCAGCGTCGAAGTGTAGTCGTCTTGGATAGCCATCGGACGACCAAGCACCAACGCGTATGACCGGTCGGCGTGGTACAAATACGACCTACAAGACTGTTACGACTTCAGGGAGTGAACATTACCAGCAGTGCGTACCATATTCTGCGCCTATGTTCGACAAGGAATGGATCGTGTCGCTGTGCAGGTGGTCAGCAAAGCAGCGTATGCAATACAATTTGCTGCTTACCAGATGACCGGGGTCGCGGTGCAAGCCAAGCGCCTGTGCAGTCCGCACAGCCGCGCCAAGCTGACTCCAGCACTCTGTCATCTTGCGGTCGAACAGCAGGAACCGGGCACTCTGGTCGCCGTGAGCCTCGGCCAGCAATTTCCAAGCGGCATTGCAGCTCACCAATAAGCGCGTCAACACTAGCTCCAAGCAGTCCGTGTGGATCGCGGCCGCGATCAGTAGTGATCGCCGCGCTGAGACAGGGGTGTCAGCGTCCGTAGGTCAGCGGAAGGCGGGGGGAGCGGACTCACAACACCAGTAGTAGCGTGAGGATGTTAGTCTCCGCGTCCTTGAGTCGCCTGCAAGCTGCTCCGGTGCGAGGCGCACGGATATCGCAAGGATGACGAATAGGAGGGGGAGGATTCGGAACTCGTTAGGGTTGATTGCGGCGCCCTCGTTGTATAATGAGTTGCAACCCGTGCGGAAGTTCTTCTCGGAGACGGGGTATCTCGTCCAGTTGCTGGGAAAGAAAGGTCAGCAGACGATCGGGTCAAGAGAAAGACGTCATACCTTGAGGTGAAATACAGATCCACGAACTTCTCAGCAAGTGGACGAGGCGGCAGCTCGTGCAGCAGCTCGGAGATCTTGTGCGGTGCTACGCCGCACTCTTGCACGAGGGCCTTCAGGTTCTCTGCCGGAGTCGAGACCGCGGAGGCGAGCAACGCCTTCGTATCTTCCTGGAAGATATCTGGTGGCAACTGGTCGATGGAGAGAGCCTTGCCGTGGGGATGTTCCGGTTCATTAGGTGATTCGACCATGTGTTGTAACTGATTCATCAAGATGAGAAGATTTGCGCAGACATCGACTTCTGCGTGAAAACGTACCTTTTCTAGCATCGCTGGAGCGGCTACACTGCCAGAGGCAGTCGTACCAAACCAGGAGCCGCTGTCGTAAATCCCGGCGGTCAGATCTTCTTCGTCCGCTTGCGAGTTCCTGTCATCGTCGTAACTATGGGAGTCACCGTTGGTGTCATGGGCCGAGCTGGCGTTCCAGTGCTGGGGAAGGGCAGTCTGGATGATCTGCTCGACGCGCGTGAGGCGGGCGGCGAGGTCCTGGTCGGACTTGCCGGGCGTATACGGCTGGCAGAGTTCAGGGACTTTGCGGGCGACGCACTGGTGTCGAAATGGCGGTCAGTACCGGCTCGACACGAGTCGTCAAGTGAATAGGGGACAAGATCGCATTCAGATGCGGCGGCTAATGCCTGATCCCGGGTGCCCGGAGGCGCGCACTTCGCAGCTTTCCATCGCTCCCGGGATCGCTCACCGCCACCTCAATATTGAGATGTAAAAAACAGCACGTACATGTGAGCAAGGCACTTGTCGATCGCACTGCATATGCAAGCTTGGTTAGTCATCGTGGACGTAGGCCCGGCAGGAAACAGCGCACCTTCTGCTTTCTGCGATGGCACTCGCCGCAGGAATAGCTGTAATGGATGACGACAGAGGTCAGCGCTAGGCCTCGAGCGGGATAAGATAAAGGTGATGATTGGCTCGAGAGGGCGACATGCGCTGGGACGTGCGAGGATTGGCAGCGTGGAGGGGAGCTGTCCTCGCATATTACTTGCGAAGACCGGGCGCAGGCCATCTGAGACCGAGAGGTGATTCGAGGGGAGGATTCGAAGGTCCTTCCAGCGCTCTGATCGTATTTGCATTGTCTGCAGTGGAGAGGCACCGGTGGGCCGGAGGGTAACGAGCGTGAGTCAGCGAAATTGGCATCGGCATGTGCGATATCCTAGCCGAGGGAAAGATGGTCAGAGGGACGAGGGAAAGCAGTGAGTGCGCGGCGGGGTACTCACCTTGCTGTGCCGCGCGTGTGCCCTTCCGCCCAAGCGTCCGCAACCTCTCGAGCCAGGGGGTAGGGAAGAGGCGAAGACACATACCTGACGCGCGTCCTGGCCTTCTTGGCAGCGCGGCCGTTGGTGCTGTCGTCGTCTTCTACCTTTCTTCTTGAGCCGATGTGGTGTGCCTCAGGAGTGCCCTGGGAGGGGGGAGAGTTGGGGGAGGTCTTGACCATGGCGGCGGGATGCACAGGGCCGGGTCAGAGGCGTAGCATCAACGGAGTGGGTATATGCGGCGGTGGGAGGGGCGCAGGGACGTTTTAAATAGCGTCAAGCAGAGATGAGGGGAGACGGAAAGAGTCAGAGCGAGCGACTCTCATGACGGCCAAATTCAAAGAGAGCAGGCCCAGCACGTGGCTTCCGAAGGCGTTAATTCACGCATCTAGGCGCCGCCCAATCCAATCCATCCCGCGCAGACGCCCAAGGCTGAGACGCCTGGCCCCGACGCTCGCGCTGCGAGCTCCGACGACCCCAGCCTCGTCCATGTCGTCCCCTGCAATGTCCGAACGACAGCGGCGACAACTCCGATGCACGCGACACTCGCCTCGTTCCGTGCTATTCCCTATGCGCTCATTGGCCTGCTCGACGGCGACCCGGGGACAAGGGAAATGTGCCAGCCGGTCGCGGAACACGCTGACCCTTCCGAGCCCTGTCTCCGAGCTCGTCCAGGGCAGGACGCTTCCATCCCCCCGCTCCTGCGCCCCCAGCTCTTATATACCTCGCCCAACAATTGCAAATCTGCGCAACGAGGGAACCACAACGCCTCTCGCTGTCGGCCGTCGCGAGTCGTTCTCCAGTTCTGTCTCGTCCCGCTTCCCCGTCAGGCCGCGGTGGCTGTGCGCGCCTCCGCTGCGTGCTGCCTCAGCAGCAGTTGACACGGCGTCGTAGCTCCTTTCAACCTACACTCCATGCCGTCACCTCTGACAGAAGCTGTGAACGCCGAGCATCTGCGTGCCAGGGCACCCAGGCTGCCTCTGACGCCGCACTCTCGTACATTCTGTCGCGCTCGTCCCCGCCCGCGCTATGACCTGCGCGGCCCTCATAGCTACGGGACGGAGCAAGTCGGGGCAGCCCATGGGCAGGCCCGGATGCAAAGCACATCGCGAAGGCGCCTCGTTCTGCCACGGTTCCGCAGAGACCTCGTCCATCGGGTGCACTGTGGACGCCCGTGGGTCACCAGGAGACGCAACGGTGAGTGCCAGCCGTAACTACGCTATGAAGAACCGCAGTCAAGCTCGCCTTCCACAACTGTTCACTGTGATGCTCTAGTTTCGATCATGATTAACCAGTCGACAGGGCAGCTGTGCCATCTTCGGCAATGTCGGACTGTCCGCCCAGTACACGAACCCGCGTGCCCCCTTAGCTAAGACATCCTTCACGGACCTGGAATAGAGTCGCTTACCTAGTCCGTGTCAATAACTCCGGCGGCAGCGCTGTTCCAGGATGTTGGCGGCAGAGTGCGCCTCTAGACCTTCAATACATAGAGATCCCTCTATGACGGCCTTGGACACTTTTATCAATATACTGCGGTACTTGTTGATTCAGATCCATAAAACCATCTGTACGCTCCTGTGCGTGACACCATGGCAAATGGACCGGGCTGGACTTTCTACACGGAGCGAGATATTTACGGGCGGGGCAGTATCGCTGGGCGGTGCACGGGGTCCATGTGAGATTGATGCGCCCTCCCGACGCCCGCCCCGCCACAAAGCGCCGAGACGGAAGGGACGTCCGAGCATGGGCTTGCGACTCTCTTCACGACCAGCACCGCGTTCTAGTCACCTCCTCCCTCTCTTTTCTCCCTTATCGCCACAGCTCGACCAACGACTGTTGTATTCGCGTGCTGAAGGCAGCCAGCCACAACGGCCCATCATTCAACACGCTATGGATGAACCAGAGTGGAAGAAGTTGAAGCTCTCGCTCGAGCGGCCGTACAAGGATGACTCGGGCAAGCCTATCCCCACTCTGCTCGATATCACGCCAGAGGGCGAGCAGATATACGAACCGTGAGTTCAACCCACACCTTGTGCGTGTCTGAGTGCTAGAGCGCGTCGCAGGCCGGAAGACCCCATCTCGAAAGTCGGCGAGAACCTGCGGCGCATCTTCCTCGAGCGCGGCGTGGACTTCTTCGAGCGGTACGAGCACGGCGTCGAGGCTCCGAAGGACGAGGCGGGCGAGGAGCGGCCGCGGGACGAGGACGAGGACGTGCAGCTGCAGCCCATGACGCCCGAGGACCTCTTCAAGATGCGCCTGGACATCATGCCCCAGCTGCAGTGAGTGCGCGCATCGGTGCCCGGGGGCACGGCGAGAATTCACCAAGTCTAGTATAGCCCTCGGCGAGATGTGCCAGGCGCGGGACCTCCTGTCGCTCCTGCTCGCCACGGCGCCGCCGCCCCAGATCCCCGGCATCACGCAGGCCCCCGCGGCGCCGCAGGGCCCGTCGACGCTGAACGCGAGCCTCGTCGCGAAGCCGCCGCCGATCCAGTCCGTGCAGGCGTTCAACGCGCAGCTCGTCGTCGGCGGGAAGGACCTCGCGCTGCGGAAGGCCGCGGACCTGCTCAAGGCCGCCGCGGGCAGTGTGGAGAAGAGCTGCAGCCTCAGCGAGCGGTACTGGGTCGACGCGCTGAAGATAAGGCGGGGCAATTGGGGGCTCATACCGGCGCCGCTGCCGTTCGGGACCGCGATGGGCCGCGGCGCGGACAAGACGTCGAAAGACTTTCTGGTTGCGTTTAGCTTGGAAGAATGTAGGTTCATGTTAACAATAGCTTCGGTCGTCCTCACAGATTCTCTCCAGCCCCTGTCGTCTTCCGGAGACGCGCTATAGGCCGGATACCGACCTTCGACACTACAGCTGGCACGCTCGAATATCCGCTCAGGCAGTTCACGCGTCTGCAAGTGTCTATCATTCGCACTGTTGATGGCTCACGTCGGGTGACAAAGAACACTCCGCGATTTTTCGACGAGACACAGCTGGAGGATTCCCTACGCGCTGCACAAGCCGAGGTTGTACAACAGGAAATATTCGCCGCTTTGATAAGAGAGACCAGCAATCTTCCAACAGCATCCGCTCGGGTCTCGGAACGGCTCATCGCTATCGAAGCCGCACAAGCTACAGAACTCAGGTTCGAGCTGGTGTGTCTTCTCCATCTTCCATCTAGTGTCCGCCACTGACAGATTCGGCAGGTTGACAGCGAAAATACCACCAGTGAGCAGGAGGGTACGAGCCAACAGGACGCTGTCTGCGACCTCATTTTCGCCGCGCTGCATGTTCTGCTGCTGCGCGCCCACAGCTTCATGAAGGCACATCGTATTGGACGCACGGGCGTGCTGCGCTCTGCCTTGCCCGCGC
Source organism: Phanerochaete sordida (assembly GCA_019973155.2). Lineage (NCBI taxonomy): Eukaryota > Fungi > Basidiomycota > Agaricomycetes > Polyporales > Phanerochaetaceae > Phanerochaete > Phanerochaete sordida. The sequence goes on from BPQB01000006.1 coordinate 650,206, forward strand.
AGCCGGTGGCCCCACCTCCTCTGCTGCTACCTATCGTAGAGCTGCTGCAGTACCGCGTCTTCTGCGACCGGGTGCACGCCGAGGTGCGGCGCATGGCGGCCGGGCTCGAGGCCGCGGGCGTGCCCGTGAAGCTGCGCGCGAACCGCGTCGGCGAGAACGGCGCGCAGCTCGTCGAGATGCTCTCGCGCACGGACGGCCCGCAGACGCTCGGCGGCGAGACGCAGCTGCGCATCGACAACCGGTGCGGCCTGCGCTCCCTCTGCCCGCGAACGCTGTTGCTGATGCGCTGGCAGGCACACGCTCCGCTTCACCTACGTGTCGCCGTCGTCGCTCACCGCGCACCTCCCGCAGGCGACGCTCGTCGTCGCGTCCATCACGCACCTGACGCAGCTCCTCTTCGACGAGGTCAGCCGCTGCCTGCTCGCCCGCATATCCGACGTGGGGTCTGAGATGTGCGAGGCCGTGCACGGGACGTGGTTCGTCGACCTGCTCGCCGGGCGGACGGTCGGCCGCTGGGAGGGGCACGTCCTGTATGTCGACATTTCCCTCGTCTGATGACGTCGCCGCGGTGGCTGAACTCTGCGGCAGGACATTCCAGGTCACGTTCACGGAGGACTCCAGCGTCGTCTGCACGGCCACCACGATCGCGAGCAGCACGGCGCCGGCGATGGACAGGTACACCGTGGCGACGAAGCCGGAGACGACCCTGCTGGACTGGGTGCGCCGGACGGTCGACGCCGCGCTCAGCGCGCCATAGCACCCGCCTGTACGAACCTGTTTCCCACACGGACTGTGCGCGAGAATAAAAAACACCGTCCTGTGTCTTTGTGTGCCCGCGGAATGGAAGTGCGGAAATCTCCCATCGATGTGTGCATCAGCCCGTGCGCGGCAGGCGCTCCGCGCGGTGCCGCACCTGACCTGCTCGCCCGAGCCCTCGCCTATCGCCTTGTTCTCGGACGGCCATCTTCGACTCTGCGGCTGTCTCTAACAGCGCACACGGCGAGTCTTCTTGGGAAGACTCTGGTGAAACTCCCTTCTGGTTGCAACCCGACGCGATAGCCGGAGACGGGCGGTAAGCTGACCATCGCTGGATGCTCTCCAAGCCATACAGCATGTAGCTCACTATGCGTGCCGCACTCAAGGACCATGGGCTGCCCCAGCTTTGCGATCCATGCGCGGCACCTTCCTGTGGAGCTCATTTCGCTCATTCTGGGCGAGGCGGACAAGCCCACGCTTGCGGAGTGCACGCTCGTGTGCCGCAGCTGGCTCGAGCTCTCACGGCCCTTTCTATTCGAATCCATTGTCTACCGGCCACACTATCCGCGATATCCACAGCAGTACGGAGACGTCCCACATCCTCTGGAAGGCCTGGCAGATTTCATGATCTCGAGGCCAGACATCGGAATACGCGTCCGCCACCTGTCGCTCAGCCTGGAGAAGGCAAAGTGGACGCTGCTCACGGTAGAGGACAGAGCGGGGGTCGTCGCCCTCGAGCCCTGCCGCTGGCAAACGCTCGTCGCGCTCCTGCACCAGCTCCCGCGCCTGCGCACGCTCGACCTCGAGAACTTCCTCCTCGAGCCGCTCGGCCCGCCGCACGACGCGCGCCCGCTCAGCGCAGAGCCCCGCTTCGCCGCGCTCGAGGCCCTCACGTTCTCGCGCCAGTGCCGCGCGCAGGACACGGGCGGGTGCCTCGGCGACGTGCTGCACCTCCTCAGCCTCTTCGCGCGCGTCGACCGCCTCGCGCTCGGCGCGTTCTTCTCGCCGCCCGCCGACCACGCCGCGCTCGCCGCGCGCATCCACACCGACGTCCGCGCGCTCGCCGTGCACGCGCACGCGTCCCCGCTCCTCGCGGGCCTCCCCGCGCTCCCCGGCTGGGCGCACCTCGAGCGCCTCGCGCTCCCGCTCCTCCCGCCCGCGGACGTCCCGCACGCGCTCCGCCTCGTGAACGCCGCGCGCGCGCACCTGCGCGCCGTCGAGCTGCGCGTGCCGCACATCGAGGACCGCGGCGCGACGGTGCGCGGCCTGCGCGTGCTCGCGCTCGCGAACTGCCCGCGGCTCGAGGAGCTCGTGCTAGCGTTGCCGTTCTACGGCGCGGGGAACCTCCTCGTCGCAGGCGCGGGCGCGGTCGCCGGCGGGCGGCCGTACTTCACTGTGGCGGGGTACGAGTACGTGACGAGCCTCCTCGCAGCGTGCCCACCGGTCCTGCGGCGCATCACAATCAATCTCGAGCTCGACCTCACACCCCACGAGTGTCGCCAGCATGTACAGCCCCATACGCTACAGATGGACTGGAGCGTGCTAGACGATGTCCTTGCAGGGCGCGTCGAGAATGGGTTAGATATAGTGGAGTTTCGGCATGGTCCTATCGAAGGAGTCCACGGGCTGTCTGGAGAAATTCAGGCGTATTTCGCGCAGAAGATGCCCCGGCTGTGGGAGACGAACATAGCGCATTTCGTCTAGCGAAATACAGTTACTAGGAGCCCTCCGCAACCGATATCCGTCGAACGCCGTGCATGGCCCCAGGCGACTTCATAGGGAACGCGACGCGCCTCGTTCCAGGAGTGTTGGCATCGCCTTCCCCAACCACTGCTCTACCCATCCCGACACACTCTCTCCCGGGCTTGCACGAACTTCGAGCGTTCTGTGCGCGCAGACCCTCTCGAGCTCCCTCATGTATCGCGGGCTCTCCAGGGATGGTATCTTCGCCCTGATGGTGTCAATCGACCAGCCGGCGTTCCGTTCGTACGGCAGGCTCTTCACGGAGAGCTCGATGGCGACGGACTGGAGGGATTGTGGCGCTGTCCTCAGTGTGCTCACGATACAGCTATACAACTCCCGAGAGAAGAACGTAGCATCGTCCATCACGCTTTCAAGCTCCTCGTCTGGGGAGATGCTGTAGATCCGCAGAGGGAACGCGACGGATTGGAGGCATGTTGCGGACGACAGATCGAGAGAGCCCTGAGCAACCGTGATCAAAGGGTTATCCCAGTTCAAATACGACCCAATGGACCCGTAGGGATCGAGGGTTAATCGCAGGTGCTGCAGCGACCCGGATAGGTCTCTGACAACTTCTTGGATGGCGTCAAGGTTGATAGAGCGCGGCAAAGCGAGGTGAAGCCTGCGAATTTCTACTCGCTGCTTTTGAGGTAAAAGGCGAAAGATAGGGAGCACAGAGATGTCGTGGAGGTCTAATAACCCAAGTCGTGGATACGGGAGGTCTGAATGAGAATCTTCTCCGTCACGGTATTCACGTCCGTAATGCTTGGCAAATATCAAGTGTTCAATGGACCCAAAGAGACAGAGAATGTGGTTGACGTCGTGAGGCGTTCGCAGGAGGGTACCCGTAAATTTGAGAGTCTCCAAGCTGGGAACCAGTGGGACATCGACCGTCTCTCGCGGGTCGGGAACAATATAACCTCGGCCCTCGTCACCAGGGAAGCCGTCGAAAGTGAGGGTCTGTAGTCGAGGAAGGTGCCGCAGAATCCGCAGGAATACCTCAAATCCGCTGAACGTTCCGTCCCCCTTCATATAAAGCTGTACGTGGCGGATACATGAAGCGATCTTGGGCTGCGATTCCACGAAATCTGCCAGCAGGGGGAAGCGTTCTGGGAGGTGGTATTGATATTGACCTGGAGCTTCCTTTGCGTAGGGTGGAATCTGACTGAACTTCCAGATGACGTTTTGGAACAGATATGGACGTGCCAGTTCCATAAAGTCGCGGGAGGCTAGGGTGCACGTAGCAAGAGAGGGCTTGTCGAGCTTCTCGAACACATGGTGAATGAGCTCCGGTGGCAGTCGAGTGCAGCGAGCATCCATAGCGAGACTTTGCCTACAAGCGACTGTCGTTGAGCAGATGAGCCGCTGTGATGTCTGACGGTTCAATCTTACCGAGTGGTGGTTCGAGGACAAAGGCCTGGGAGTTTGGCGCCCCTGCAAACGCACTTCCTCCCTAACATGCCTGAATCGGCTCTGATCAGATTTGCTCTCGTACCCGAGGTGAGCGCAGCGGACATTGGTAAAGCGACGAAAGCAAGTAACAGATTACAGTAGACAATACAGCACAGCAATAGATCCTCTATCGTACTTCGAGCGAGACATTAATACCCATCGCAGCCAGCTCTGCGCAAAGGTACCGGAACACGTATGGGATGGCGACGATGTCGAGATCGCCGCCTTTTGATGATGGGCCGAGCACCTGCTGCGAAGCTATTGATACCCTGAGGCCGTTTTGTCTTGAGCCGTTCTGCCCCGTCGCAAGCGCTTTCCGCTCGCGCTCCTCCTCTGCCTCCGCCGCGGCACGACACACCCTGCAGTACTCGCCGCCGGGGCCAGTCGGCTTGAGCTTGCCGCCCGTGCCGATGACCATCTCGCCCAGGCTGACGTCGTCGTAGCCGAGCGAGATGAGGCTGCCGCACGTCCGGCAGACCCATGCGGTCGAGTAGTCGGAGCAGTTCATGAGACGGTCCTGGAGCAGGAAGGACGTGCCGTGCGCGATAAGAGCGTCACGCTCCATCTCTCCGAAACGGATACCACCAGCGCGTTTACGACCCTGAGCAGACGTCAGTACAGAAGCTAGGAGAACACGGTATCATAACAGACCTTCACGGGCTGCCGGGTGACGGGGTCGACAGGACCAGTCGTCCGGACTTGGAACTTGTCCAACACCATGTGACGGAGACGCTGGTAGTAGACGACACCGATGTAGATGTCGGCGGCGAATTCCTGTCCGGTGATACCGGAGTACATTGGCTCGTTACCGTAGTAGTTGTAACCGGACGCGAGGAGTTGGTCGCCAAAGTACTCAACGGCGGTGTCCTCCTCGGTGAACCTAAGTCGCAGACGGTAAGCATGCTTTTACTAACGAGTGTGGGAGCACGTACTGGAACGGCGTCGCATCCTGCGCAAGACCGTGCATGGCACCCGCCTTGCCGGCCATACTCTCGACTAACATGCCGATAGTCATACGCGAGGGGAAAGCGTGAGGGTTAATGATGACGTCGGGCTGCATACCGCTCTCCGTGAACGGCATGTCGATCATCGGCCACTTCTGCGAACAGACACCCTTCTGACCGTGACGCGAGGAGAACTTGTCACCGATGACAGGTGCACGCGTAATGCGCAGGGTGACATGAACCTTCTGGAGCTCCTGATCTCCTGCGTCGCTGCCTGCAATCCTGTATCAGCATCTCATACGGTATGAGGAGGTGGCGCACGTACCAAGTAGGCGAACAGTGTCGACATATGCGATCTCATCACCCTTGTACTTGACAAACTTCGTCCTGCCCGTCGTATCGTCGATGTACGCCGCAATCGGGTCACCGGGGTTCAGCCGCGTACCGACGTACGGCAGTCCATCCAGGTCCAGGAACTCCACGCACGAATGCGCCTTCTCGCCCTCAGTCTTGATCTCATATCCGAAACCGAAGTGGAGTGTCGGCGCGGACGAGGACGCCGAGCGGCCCTGCAGGTCCTTGAGGTCGATGATCTGCGACTTGTACACCGTTCCGTAGCCAAAGCCACGCTCATGCGCAGACTTGTTCAGAATCATGGCGTCCTCCATGTCGTAACCGGTGTACGAGATGACGGCGACGATCGCATTCATGCCGTTCGGGAAAGAGTCCATGCCGTAGGTGTCGTGGAGGTTCGGGCGCACGACGGGAGTCTGGCCAGTCTGGAGGCGGTACAGCTTGTTATCCGTCCGATGCTGAAGAGCGGTGGCTGGTGTGCCCATACTTTGCTTACCCATCTAGGCAAAGCGGTAAGCGTGGAGGCCTGTACGGGTTTCCATAGCTGACGTACCTGACACTGGTAGATGTTACGCGGACTCTGGTTGAAGTCGGAGAAGGGTGTCAAGTTCGCCAAGATAGACAGGAAGTTGGTCGGCTTGTGCTCGACGTGGGTGAAAATGCCCTTCTCAATCTCCTCCGGTGTACAGGCAATATTCATGTACACCTGTTCGAACGAGCCGATCTGATCTTCACGGCCGTTGAGGAGGTACTTGACAGGCCGCATCATCCGTGATCGTGACGCGAAGAGATAGAGACCAGGATATTGGCCACCCTCTGAAGTCGGCACGTAGCCGATCTCAAGGTCGAGAGGGATGCCATGCTTCCCCTCCGTCTTCCAGATCCTGAGGCTAGCTGCGAGCTGCTGCACGATGTTCTGTGGAGCCCAGCCAATGACACGACCGTCGAGCTGAACACAGAGATTGCGACGACCGTCCACCGACGTGCTGAATGCCTGAGTCATGCCGTGTGCGGCAAGGAGTGCGGGGATATGGGAGACGGAAAGTGGATGAGTGACTATGCGGCAAGTTCGAGATAAGTGGTTGAGGAGACCGCAAGGAGAACCGTCGGGAGTGTGCACCGGGCAGAGGAAGCCCCATGCCTCGGGAAGCAGCTTACGGACCGTCGTCGTCTTGAGCTCGGCGAAGAATGCACCACGGTGAATAGAGCGGAAGTGGCTAATGTAGCGCATCCAGTTGAGCTTTTCGGCGACGATCGTGAAACCTGAAGCTTGCTGGAGGTCCAGACCCGTGGATGACACCAGGTTACCAGTCGCGAGGAAGTTTGCCATTCTCGCACCGATCTCATAGTTAGTCTTTTGAAGCATCTTCTTGATGTACCTCTCTATTAATCGAATGTATGAGATATTGAGTAACAGGTAGTCTACCTAAACTGAACTCACTGTCGAAAAAGTCCACTGATGGATCTCCCCTTTGGACGTCAATTTGAATACTCCGAACGAAGGTGGTCAGGGCGTCCTCCAAACGCTCCTTGAGGATCATGCCGTACAGGGCGCCGGGTAGGAGCACCTCTTGGTGCTGAGGTGAATCTGGGTTATCAACGGAGCATGAGCCGGAGACCACGGCGAACAGCTTCCGTAGCATGAAGCTGGACAGCGTCCGTGAGTTCGCAGCAAATTACATAAAGCAGTTGCACTCACAGGAGCATGCGGAATTTGTCGCGAGGGTTATCGAGGTGGACAAGTACAAGCTTGTCGATCAACCATGTTCCAAGAGCCTTGTTCGTCCAGTCTTCCGGCATGCCGAGAACGACGCGGAATTTGTCGCCGAGGTATTCCAAGCACTGGTCGCCCGTGTATAGGCTGTACGTCTTGAAGCTGCGGAGAAGCATCTCGACACGGTCGGTCAAGAAGGTGTCTTCGTACTCCTGCATCATGACACCCTCGAAGATCTCCTTGTCGGACGCGCCGACCAGGGCCTTGAGGATGAGCATGATAGGAATTACGTATTCCTGCTTTCGCCAGCTGAATCTGAGCGTAGCGGAGCCGTTCGAGAGGTAATGGAGGGTGTTCGTGACGCCCGTCTGATCCGGACGGACACAGCGAATTTGGACGGCATTTGGCGTGTAGGAAGGACCGCGATTGGTGAAGGAGGGACGAATGAGGGAAATGACATGATTCCGCCGCGGCAGAATGAGATAACGAATGAGACGTTCGTTTCCGTTGATGATGAAATAACCTCCGAATTCCTCGGGCTCCTCATGGTGTGAGACGAGCTCGGCGGAAGACATTCCTCGCAGGTTGCACCGGACCGAGCGGACCATGATTGGCAAGAGACCGCAGTCTCTACTCTCCTTCTCGACTGGCCCATCGTTAATTCTCCAGCATAGTCGAACGGTCATGCGGCCTCGGTAGGAGGACAGGCGTTCACGAGCCTAGAGGAAATAGCTATCGTTAGTTGCTAGAGTGTGACAAGGGCAGTCTTCGCGCTTCCTGTCGTAGGGGCGCCATTCCTCAAGTGAACACCCTAGGGCAGCGGAAGTACACTTACCTCGGTCGGGTAGGTCTTGCGGACCCTGGCGCTTTGGTCCCTCTCGGACACCATGGGTCGTGCAACCGACACCTGCTCATACCACACTACGCGACATCAATTCGAGCCATGCACATGTGGGCATCCCACGCACCAGTCAACCGGTTTCCCCATCCTCGCTGCCCGCTCTCCTCGCCCACTTGTCCCTTGCCGTCAAACACCACCCGCTCGCCTATGTCCGCTATGCCCAGCGATAAAAGTCCGCGGCCATCCCCGTCTCCTTGTGGGAGCCCAGAATCGTCGAAAAGCGCGTTGAAAGACTCGAGTGCTGGGGTAACGAACTCGTTCAGGATCGGCGCGACATGGCTGTCTTTTGGCGGATACTTGAAGTTCTTCTCGCGGGCGAGGGTGCCAAAAGTTGACTTGGGTGATATCCGGGGGCTGCCGTCAGGCATCGCAAGCAGTTCCTGAGCCGGTACGAGCCTGCTCAGCCGGGATGTGTTACTTGCGAGCGGAACGAGAGCAAAAATTACGGAGCGTAATTTCTTGCTTGCTCATTACGACCTGCCTTTCCTGGACTTGTGATCACAAAATAATAGTGTCAGACGCGTGGGCTGGAGCGCTTGCTGGGAAGTTGCTGCGGAGTGCCAAAACGATAAGGGAGTCAAGCGGGCGGAGCTCAAAAGATAAGTGCCGGGACCGGGCTGCAGGCGTAGTCAGCCCGCAGACGCGAGTTGAAACTCCGACGGATTCCGCTCGAACGCGTCTAGAAAGGGGATCATCTTCTTGGACATTGACCACGACTTTCTGGGCGACCTACACCGGGCAACATGTTCGGAAACACCTCGATAACCTCGTCGTGGGGTCAGCCTCAGCAGCAGCCACAGCAGCAGGGGAATCCTGCGTTTGGCCAGCCCGCAGCGTCAGGATTCGGCACCGGTACGTCAAAGCATCAACTCATTTCGCGCGCCTTATAAACAAGCCAAACGCACGCAGGGACCTTCGGTTCTGGAGGCGCTTTTGGCCAACAACAACAACCTCAACAACAACCTCAGGCCAACCCCATGTTTGGTGGACTAGGAGGCGCGGCGAGCACCTCCACAGCGACCCCGGCCACAACAGGCTTCGGTGCGTGGCGCGAGCGTGTTTGGGACGAGCGACCTTCTCACACGCTACAGGTGCATTTGGTGCCAACAACGCGCAAAATACGGCGACTGGACTCTTCGGAGCCCCCAAGCCGAACACTGGATTCGGAGCTTTTGGTGGAGGTGCGACGACGGGTGGGTCGTCGTTCGGTGGGACGGGGGCGTTCGGGACCAATACTGCGGGAGCGAGTACGGGCACTGGTCTGTTTGGCCAGAACAATGCTAGCACGAGCACGGGCAGTTTTGGTGGCGGAGGGCTATTCGGAGCCAAACCTGCAGGATCTACGTTTGGTACTACCAGTACTGGTAAGTTGCAAAATCCTGTATCTCGACGCTTGATGTTCATCATATCAGCGAACAATGCCGCCCCCGCTGCCGTCGATGGTGTGCCTCCAGTGACGACGGGCTCGTCTAACCCTCCGTACAACGCATTCAGCGAGAAGGACGCTGGTGCCACCAACGTTGTGCTCCACTACCAGAGCATATCATGCATGCCAGCCTATCGGGGCACTTCTTTCGAAGAACTGCGCTGGCAGGACTACCAACAAGGCCGCAAGACGGCTGGCGCATTCAGTCAGCAGAGCTTTGGCGCACCCGCCGCTCAGCCCACCACTGGCACTGGTCTGTTCGGCCAGCCTGCCGCGCCAGCTGCTGCCCAACCCTCTGGTTCTGTGTTCGGCTCGTTTGGGAACAACACCACGCCTGCTGCTACTGGTACTGGTGCCTTTGGAGCATTCGGTCAGCCAGCAGCTTCGACGACCGCTCCAGCGACGGGTACTGGTCTCTTCGGGGGAGGCGCGTTTGGCCAGCAACAGCAGCAGCAGCCACAGCAACCTCAGCAGCAAACCGGCGCCTTTGGAGCTTTCGGTCAGCCGCAGCAGCCGCAACAGCCGCAACAACAGCCGCAGCCTACTGCCGGCGGTCTATTTGGTGGCGGCGCATTTGGTGCTCAAAACCAGCAGCCCAAGCCTTTCGGCGCTTTCGGTGGCGCTGGCACTGCCGCCGCACCAGGGACGACCGGTGGATTTGGAGCATTTGGACAGGCAGGTCAGACGCAGCAACCCGCCACGGGAACCGGACTCTTCGGTCAGCAGCAGCAACAACAACAGCAACAGCAGCAGGCCCCAGGTGGCTTTGGTGCCTTCGGTAAGAGAACCCGATATCGCTTGATGACCGCGGCTCATTTATTGTACAGGTCAACCCAACCAGCAGAAGCCGGGACTGTTCGGTCAACAACAACCACAACCCACGGGTGCATTTGGCACCTTTGGTAATGCAGGTGCTCAACCTGCCCAACAACAGGGAGCACAGCAGCCCGGTGGCCTCTTTGGTGGCGGTGCCGGCGCCACTGGTACTGGTCTTTTCGGCGGTGCTCAGCAGCCCGCTCAGCAGCAAGCAGGGGCAGGTGGACGTGAGCATACTACTTACTTTTACATCACTTCGTCATGCTCATAGCACTGTTTGCAGTATTTGGTCAGCAACAACCTCAACAACCTGCTGCAGGCGGTTTGTTCGGGGGTGCTAATACGAACGCCGGAGGTGGGCTATTCGGTGGCGCTCAGAACAACCAACAGGCCGGCACACAACAAACCACAGGTGGCTTCGGTCTGTTCGGACAGAACAAGCCAGCTACCGCGGCAGCCCCGTCCGCCGGTGGTGGTCTGTTCGGCAGCTTTGGGCAACAGTCTACGACTGCGAATCAACCCCAGCAGCAAACTGGCGGTCTCTTTGGCACGACGCAAGGACAGAATAACGCGCAGCCGGCGACGGGCGGGTTCGGTCTCTTTGGCAAACCCGCTGCGACACAGCCCGCTCAGTCCGCTGGCACCGGGTTCGGCGGCTCCATCTTTGGAAGCACGCTGGGTGGCTCCGCTGCCCCAGCCGGTCAGCCTGCAGCGCAGCAGCCACAGCTCACGGCCTCTATCGCCCAGCCCATTGGTGCGAACCTCCCGATATTCAGCATGCTCCCCCCTGGTCCTCGCGCAATCACTCTTGATCAGCCGCGGAAGAAAACCAACATCTTCCTCGAGGTGCCGACCCGGACTCCTGTGCCTAGGATCCAACTTGGCTACACTCCGGCGACGTCGAAGCTTCGTGGGTACACGTCGACCGCTCAGGCACAGGGCCTCGGCGCTAGCGTGTCCCTGACTAGCGGGAAGCCGGGTGCGCTTGCTCTGAGCCAGAAGAGCCTTCTCGGCCCTGATGCGGCCCTCAACGGTACTGGACCGTCTCCTGGACTCGGCAGCTCGACAAGGCACAGCGTCAAGAAGCTCATCTTGGACAAGAAGGTGGAGCCTTCGGACCTCATGAAGAGCAGCGCGCAGAAGTCGATGTTCAACCCGGCCCTCAGCATCGCTGCTCGCGAGTACGAAGCCGCCATGGCCCAGCGGGGTCCCGACACCCCGACGCCGGCGTCGAAAGCCTCCACCAAGCCCACTACGAACAAGTTCTCGGCGCAGCCGACCCACGAATCCGTCAAGGAGTCCGAGAAGGCGCCTGACGTCAGCGAGCTGAAGGAGGGCGACTACTATGTCAAGCCGTCGCTCGGCGAGCTGAAGAAGTACTCCTTCGGCGAGCTGTCCGCCGTGAAGGGCCTCGTCGTCGGGCGCGTCGGCTACGGCGAGATCGAGTTCCTCGAGCCGGTTGACCTGACGGGTCTGCGGCGCACGACGGAGCTGCTCGGCGACATCGTGCGCTTCGACGACAAGGAGTGCAGCGTGTACCCGGACCTCGACGACGCGGACAAGCCGCCGCCGGGCGCGGGCCTGAACGTGCGCGCGCGCATCACGCTCGTGCACTGCTGGGCGCTCGACAAGGCGACGCGCGAGCCGATCAAGGACGAGAAGCACCCGCACGCGGTGCGGCACCTCAAGCGGCTCAAGAACATGAAGAACACGGCCTTCGAGAGCTTCGACATCGACGCGGGCAAGTGGGTCTTCGCCGTCGAGCACTTCTGATCATCTCTAGGACTCTCCTTCCCTGTCTCCGTAGTTAGCGACCCAGCCCATGTCCGTCCGCCACAATGTAGTTCCTAGTTTCATCTCACTGTTGCAATATATACCTCACTTTGACTGGATGTGCCCGTTGCGAGACCTGAACCTCGCGTATCAGCTGCACAGCGCGTCGTCGCCACGTCGGTCTGGATACCAGCATTCTGGACATCGCGTGTCTCAGTCTTCACACCGAGGACATCAGGATACATCGGCAAAGCGCCATCTGGCAACGTAGACTCGATCGTTCCGACTCGACGACACGCCTAATTCTGGCGAAGTCGCGAAGAGCATCCCCGCTCGCGTCGGTCGACGGGTTTGCGCTGGACAGCTACTAGCCGCGTCAGACGTCAGGGACTAATACAGCGTTTGGAAAATATTATATGAACAGGCGAGCAGCGGGGACAGCTAGTATCGGTGGAGACTGGATAACACGAGTAAGCAAGAAAATCCTGGGGGCGACCGCACATATAATACGTGAGCGCAAAAGGCTGCATGGGTAAGGACCGTGCGGGGGTAACGAGTGTGGGTGTGCAAAAGAGTGGGAAGTGTCCATCTACATATAGATAGTTAAAAACGGAGAATCCAGGGAGCGGACCACAGTATAATATGGCATAAGGAAGCGAGCGAACGAACGCGGGAGGCAAGAGGTATCAACATTAGAAAGGGAATCAGGCTGTAGAGGTAGAGCGGCGGAGTCGGGGCGCGAGCTTACTCCGAGTCGCCGAGGAGCAGGCCGATGAGCGACCGCTCGAGGTCGCCGTTGAACGTCGCGATCTTCGTCGCGGCCTCCTCGACCTCAGGCGTTGGCGCGGGCGTCGGGACCTCGTTCGCGGCAGGCGGAAGCGGGAACCCACTCTTGATGAGGAACATATCGACGAGCAGGCGGCATTCGTCTGCTGTCGTAGCGACAGACATGAGCCGCCGGAGGTCCTGCGCCTGCTCAGCCGTGAACGCGGGCTCTGCGGGTGGCTCTGCAGCGACGGCCTTCTCGGCGGTCGTGATGAGCCTGCTGTGACGCTTCGAGCGGGCGTTGATGGGCGCGGCGGCGTCGAGTATGGGGACTTCCCGGTGGGTAGACTGCGGTGTCGGCGGCCATGACTGCTGTGGGACTTCGGTAACGTCGTATGCAAGGCACGTCGGGCTGCTGACCTCGGTGGTGATGATAGGCCCGACATGGCGTATCGACTGGCGCTTCGATGATGGACTGGGACTTGGTGGCGCAGTCGTAGACGGGTTGGGGCTCGAGGGCGAAGGGAAGTCGGATCGGCTCGGTGTGTAGCGCTTCGACGAGGCCAGACTTGCAGTACGAACAATTTCCGAGTCGCTGTCGTGCACGACTCCGTTGACGGCCACGGTCGTAGGAACAGGAGGGAAGGCGTCCAGTGGCGAGGCGCGCTTGGACCCTGCCGACGACTTGCGGTTTGGTGAATGCCGCCGTGAAGATGACTGCTCGTTCGACTGTCCTGCAGGCGACGAGTGCACACTGAGAGAATCTCGGGTCTCGTCCCATGCAGGGACTGGCTTGCGGGTGATCGACGTCCGCCGAGAAGGCGTGGGTGGAGTAGGCTGCGGGGTCTGTAGGCCTATTGATTCCTGGTTGAAGTAAGAGAGCGGCTTTGCAAGGGATGCTGGCGGAGGTGGGGGTGTGGCTACTATGACGGTGGGCCCTCGGAAGCTGTTCGTCGGAGAGTGAAGGTAGGACTGCGGCAGGTAGGTCTGTGGCGGGGAAGAGGTGATGGATGACGTTGGCGAGCGATAGCCTCTCGACTCTGTTGCCAGACTCGAGCGACCGTTGAGCCTCTCGCTCGAGCCCCCAAGCGTGAGCTTAGACATCATCCGCTGGAGCCTGCCGCCTGTCCGGCTCTTCGAGGACTCAAGGGAGATCATGCTCGCATTGCGGTTCGGGGGAAGCATCTCGATCGGCGGGCCCTCGTCGAGGAAGTCGATGAGATCGCGCGCCGACTTGGAAATGTAGGCCGGCTTCGACGGGTCGCGTCTGGAGGCAGGTGTCTGCGGTACCGTCTCAGTTTCCTCCTCGTCGATTCCCATCACGTCGTCCAGATCCAAACTCTCACGGTTCCTCCCTACTTTCCTTGTTCTCTGCGGTCTCCCATCGGAGGCTGACTGAAGCGTGGAAACCGAGTTCTGCCGCTTTGCCTGCGACGTGCCAGGTGCTGGGAGGTGCGGTGGGGGCATCGGGGGACGCATCCGTGTTTGCGAGGGCTTTTTGTGCAAGGGCTGGGGAGAGGAGATGGTGACGGACCTGGAACGGGGATTCGACATGGGGGTCGAGGGGAGAGTTGTGTTCAGGCTGGCCTGCCGGACGCGGGGTATGATAACAGGATTCTGGATCGGACTCGGGGGAAGTTTGATGGGAAGGGGGACTGGCTCTTCATCCTCGGTGATTGAGTCCACCAACCTCGCCTGCACCCGTCGCACGCTCACAGCCCTCTTGACCTCAGCATCTGGTGGGACGGACGAGGCGTCGCTCTCCGCTGTCTTGGGCCTGCGCCGCTCCTGCTTGTATACCTAGCCGCCGGGTTGTCAATCTGCGGGCGGACGTCATTGAGGATCACGCGAACGCACCTCCATGGACTTGAGCCTGTCCGGTGTCAGCGACACCTTCATCGTCGCTGTGGTCTGCATGAGCTCGTCGAACTCGCGCAGGGCTTCCTCGTCCTGGGTGAAAGGAAGGGTATGGGTGAAGGTGGGGAGGGAGGGGAAAAATGTACAGATCAGCTCTTAGCGCTCGTTGCGAGGAAACTGAAGCGGCTATACCATCATCTCAAACGAATTGCTTCTTTTGGAGTCGTCATCCAGACCCTCGGCAACCTCCGACGACCCATCCTGATCTATTGACGAGCGGCCAAACATCTTCTTCCGCGAATCCTTCGACGACCGGCTGCTCCCCCCGCCCCCGGCGGCGAGCACAGCGCTCGCGAACGACCCCGCCGACTCCGACGACGACCGCACACGGTGGCCCAGCAGCCGCATCGTCGGCGGCGCCGAGGAGCTCTCGTTTTGCAGCGGGGACGCCGCCCGCGACAGCGACCCGCTCTTCGACAGCGACTTGCTCCGACGCGGCTTCTGGGCCGTCGAAAGCGCGTCAATCTGGCCATACACTGCATGGAAAGAGTAAAACGCTGGGCACGGACGCAATAGACTCCATTGACGCACCCTTCATCGTCTTGAACATGCCATACACGGACGCATCTTCGCACAGGGCCACGAAAAGATCTTGCACCGTGGCCACATTCCGGCTGCTGTCCCGTGCCGCGACGCGACTGACGTCGGAGAGGATGTACCTTGGGGAAAAAGAAGCAGGTTGGATGCGGGCTCTGTTCCGGCACACGACGGGAAACCTACTCGCATATATGTCTGTGGAGCATGGTTCAGCGCGAGACCTCTGAAATAAGAAACCAGCACTCACTCAAGGATAGCCGTGAGGTACAGCGCTGCAGGAGCTACGAGGTGTTCATCTGGTGGAGCTGTGCTCCCTGCCTCGAGCATCCTCACGCGCAGCTTCTTTTCGCCCTCATCGTCTTCATCCAGGTCGTTCATCGTGGTGTAGGCTTCGCATTTCAGCCGCAGGAGCTGCAGGATCATCAGCGTCGACGCCGCAGCACAGGACTATTGTCACGCACCTCGAATGCCCACTGCAGGTCAAAGTGCTCGGTGTCGGGTATATGCGGTGCAGTCCGCTCCCAGTACGCTTTGAGCTCGACCTCGGCCTCGGTCACCGCTGCCTTTCCTAACCCGTTCGGGAGCAGCTTGTTCAGCCCTGCTTTTAGCTTCTCCGTGTATATCGACCCTGCGGTGCTCAGTATAGTGTACAAGAACTCGTCCAGGAGAACATTCAGGGAGCGGAGGGCTTCTAGCTTCAGCTTGATGGGCCTGACATCTGAGAGAATGACATCCGCGGAATGCGACGAGATGAAGTTGCCACCTGTTACGGCACTCTCAGGTGAGCTTCGCCAGGGTCCCACGCAGGCTGCGCACGCACCCGATAGGTTCTCCATGCTGGCAGCCATAGTGTAGAGGAGACTAGGGTATCCGGGCGCCGCAGCGGTATCCAAGAAACGCCGTCGTGGGCTGTGCGCTGGCGCGGGCGACGTCGACGGACTGTGGCGCGAGCTGCACAGGCCAGATGGCGGTTATTAGGGAGCGTGCCAGCGCTGGATGGTGGTGGAGGGTGGAAGGCAGCGGCCGCCTCGCACGCTCATAACAATCACGCCCAGAAAGGAAAGCGCGATCAAGAGGCAGTTGCCTCCGACGTCCTCGAGTTGCCCTCGCAACTCGCACGTTCTGCCCAGAAATTGCGCACATGCCGAGCAGACCGTTCACAACGGCGCGGGCCTGAGGCTGCAGCGCGTCCCCGACGCGTCCACGGAACGCGGTGCGCGACGCGGTGGGCGCAGTCCGAGTCGCGCGCGACTCTGGACACCGCGGGTATTCATCGCCCCTCCGATCTGTCTTCCTTTGTGTGGCCCGCAATGCGTTGACCATCTGCGCCATAGATCGTCATCGTCGTCTCGAATGGGCCCGCCTGATTTATCTCCATGGCTCCGGTGGGCTGTTCTCGCCGTTTTAGCCTCATGACCCCGCTCATCGCAGTGTTTTTTCCAGCTTCTAGCCTTGCATCAAGACGAGAAGTCACCCCACTCTCTTCTTGCATGTTTTTGCGCCACGAGGACGTGCTCTGCGCGTAAATATTTGTGTGCGGGGCACCTGACGGCGTTGTCTTGCATCGCCGACCCTCTCCGACCCTGCGTGCGCCTGCGGATTGTCTGATAGGTGGGTTGCTCCAGTCTTAGAATCTTGCATCTCGCTCACAGGCCTCTCGTCTCCGATTTACTTTCAATGACGGGAGTTAGCTCGATGCTTGTGAGAGCAAGGAGAGGTGTAACTTAGTACACGACCTAGTTCTCTGCTGAGATTCTGAACCTGAACCGTACGCATCCATTCGAGGTTCAAATCTGGGCTTAACTTTTGTTCTCGTCTACCAGCACACGCCAACCTCGTGGTATACGATCACAGTCGCTATGTTTTACGAATAATAAAGAAAAGCGTGCGAGTCTCGACGAACGTGAGGCGCCACAACGGTGTCGATAAGCGCTTGCGTTCGAACGGGTTGCTTTCTGACTCTCACCATCACCTTTCGCAAACGGCTCAGCCCACTCTAGCTGATTATTTTTTCAGACCTTTCAAGCGATATACGAGGCGCAATGGAAGGTAGGAACCTTAGCTTGGACTCAACAGATTACTCAGCTAACCCGTTTCGTGCTCGAAGGGCCTACAGATTCAAGCTCGATCCCGCCACACATCCCTCCAGAGGTGGTCGACGCCATACTGGCGAAGCTCGATAGGACCGCTTTGCTGAAATGCTCGCTTGTCGCGTGCAATTGGGCTCAGCTTACTCGTCGTTATCTGTTCAGGAGCCTAGCCTTCCGCTACTACATGGATAGTCCTCGTGTTGACTCCAATGACACCGTCGACGAGCCAGAAGAACGGCCAACTTTACGGTTCCTCGTGGCGTTTCTCAAGGCGAAGCCATCACTCGCTCTGTACATCCGCCAGCTTACGCTTAAGCTGCGAGCCAGCAGGATGGGGCCTGAGACCAAGTCCACTGGCATCCTTACCCTCGTCAAACTCTTCCAGAAACTTCCCAACCTGGAACGTCTTTATGTGGAGGACGGCCTGCCTTTACGTACCACCAAGCTTGAGACGCCACTGACGCTTTACAAGCCGCTCATCCCGCACCTCAAGGAATTCAGGGTCTCCATGTCGCGTGGAACTCCTTGGGTCGGAGATCTTCTCCAGATCCTACAACTTTTCGGCGAAGTTGGGTCCCTCGTACTTGAAAAGTCCTATATTTGTCCTGGCAAGCGTAGCAAGATCGACGTACTTCTCGCTTCTAAGGTCGCCTGCCGGGTACATTCTGTCACTTTCGAAGATACGTCAATATTCTTCAAGGATTGTCCACATTTCTTCACCAGCGCCGTCCTTCGCAGCGTACAGAGAGTAGAGATCCCTGCTCTCCCTGCCATATACGTTGCGCCTGTGGCGACCTTCCTCACGCAAGCACGCAACAGCCTGCGCCACGTCCGCTTCCAGGTTCATGACGTCCACCTCGGCATGGCCGGCAGCGAGCCCGATCTATCCTACCTGTGCCCGCTCGACTTCGCCGCGCTGCGCGCGCTGGAGATCATCACGCTCGAGTTGCCCGCATACGACAGCCGCGGAATCGACCTGACGCGGAGCGCGATGTTCTCCGTGCCAGTGCTCCTCGCCGCCGGGTACGACTTCGCCGTGCGCACGCTCGCGGCGCTCGCGCCGACGCTGCACACCGTCGTGCTCGCGTTCGACTTCTCGTACAAGGGGCGCACGCTCGACCGCCTCTGGAACCGCATGCAGACCGACCTCACCGAGCTCGAGGACGCTCTCCTTGCGCGCAGCCTTCGCGTGGTCGAGGTCCGCGACACGACCGGAGCACGCATCGCGCCTGAGGATCAGCGGCACTTCCGGAAGGCGCTGCGGAGGACACAAGCCCAGGGTATCTTGCGTCTTGGATAGCGAGCGCAGCCCTTCACTGTTGTATGTGAGTGTCGCGCTGCCTTTAACATCCGACGTACTCGGCAAATATCTCCTGTAAGCCCCTTTGTTATCTCGATCTATGTATGCCATCGACCTTACCTACCATCTACCACTATCTAATTTTCTTACCTCACATCTTCTCCCTTCGCCTAATAGACTGTTCCATTGACTCATTGCTCAGGCATGCGAGCGAGTATCACCTCCCAAAACTAGGAGACGAAGCCAAGCGCCTTATGCGTAAGTCTAGACGCGGTCTCACCTAAACCACCACCATCATGACCCAAACGACCATGTACACACGATTGCGACGACAAGGTGTACACTGGCTACTGCCTGGTTGGTGGCATAGTAATTCACGATGTCTTCCGTCATAGTACGACCACTTCGGGGCCAGGAACCACCGCAATTTTCGGGGGCTCTGCACGCGACTTGAAAAGTCTCACCGTAGCCGGTCCAGGCCTCTCCACAAGCTCTCCACGTTCCCGCCTGTTGCGGTTCTTTTGCCATAAGCGTACGGACGCTCTCCTCGAGGCTCGCGGCCGGTGATGATTCCGACTGCGTTTACATCACCATGCAGCGTGCCTCGTGCGCCTGTTCGTCTACCTCAACCGAGTGCCCGCGACGCTTATTACAAGAGACGTCCTCTCTCTCCTAAGACTCTACACCACTTCCTCAGCCTCCAGGACGCGGGTATCCTTAGGACGCAGCCCATTGAGCTCTATCTTCCGTCGAGGCTATTGTTCGGGCGCCTCGGACGGTAGACTAGACGCCCGTTGAGGTCAATAGCTTGGGCGACCATTGTCTCGTGAGTTATAATATCCAGGTCTTCTCCCGCCTCGTAAACCAACTCTGCGAAGTGATCTGTGCACTAGCTTTCAGTCCTGGGGACTGGCTCGCCGTTGCATCTCCTTCGCCCATATCAGGCAGGTCGTGTACTCTACCAACAGCTCAAAGCGCGCACTTACCAGACCACTCCTAGGCTTGAAAGCGCACTTCCAGAGCCCATCTATGACCCGCGCCGATTCACCACCATCCCCACTACACTCGCCGCCGCGCTCGAGCGAGTCAAGCCGCTCGAGCCGCTCGCGGCGGTCTTCGAAAGACCGCGAGAACCGTCTTGGTAGCGCGGCCTCGCGGGAGTTCGTGAAGCTCCTCATACATGAGGAGCAGGAGACCAGGCAGCTGCGCGATATGGTGCACACCCTCTCCGAGCGACTCAATAGTGAGTCCGCCCGCGCCGATGCTGCGGAATCTCGCGCCCAGGACGCCGTCCTCCGCTTCAAGCAGGTGAACGATGCACGGCTTGCAGCGCTACAAGACGCTACTCGCCTGCACGAGGAGCTCGAGCTGTACAAGCTTCAGCTAGACAACGCACAACGCGAAATTCGACGGGCGCAGGAGCTTCTCGACGCCCTCGAAGCGCAGCGCTCCGACGCGGAAGAGGCAGCGGCTCGCGCTCGGAGCACGGCGCGAAAGCTTAAGGAGGAGAAACTCATGCAGCTCGCGCGGGATGAAGGCAAGCTGGAAGGTATGAGAGAAGGTCTGGCACGAGGACGTCTCCTTGGCTACGAGGAGGGTCGTTCCGAAGTCTACACTCGTGGACGTCCACGGCCCGCTCGAAACTCTGACCGTGGGACGGCTACTCCTCCAGACGACACCTTACCTGCCATGCCCAGTGACCGAGGATATTCGCCTCCTCGATCAGACTCGACTGACCAGGGGCGACAATTGCAAGAGCAGCCCGTGCCAGCGCAACCAGCGCCTCCGCCCGAAAACATTGTGGTTCATCCTCCAGGGATGCAAGCCGTGCAGCAAAGCCCCCCTCGGACCCCATCCCCCCAAATCCACCCCATACCCATACACACTGCTCCTCCTTCGCGGTCTCATACCCCCGTAGACTACCCGCAGGAAGGCTGGATCCCTTCAGTAGATGCCGACCAACGTATACGTCTCCCTCCGCCGCACGAAATGTCTCCATCTCCCTTCACGCCAGGCCATACTCCGCCGCCTACTTACCACCTGCCTCCGACACCCGAACAGCCCATCCTCATGATCCCGCCTCCTTCGCATCGGGTGGAGCCTGTCCGGGATAACGATTCCATTGGTAGCCACCGCCTCAGGCGCCGCAGGTCCAGCGACAGCCAGTCTACGACTTTCTCCCAGTTTGACATCATATCTCCCCCGGACGCACCTTATGCTCGTACAAATCCATCGCAGCGCCCGAACGTGCTCAGCGCGATCGTCGAGGAGAGATCTTTGGAACCAGTAAGTGTCGATGATCTACATTAGCCCCTAATACTTACACGAGACTTAGTCTCCGTACTTGCAGACGTCGAGTCCTCGTGCCCCCAGCCCGGTGCCGGTCCCACTGCCTGCACCTCAAGCGTCTGCACCGATTACACCCATAATACCTCACATTGTACGGGAAGACTACTATAGGCGACCAGGGAGTACCTCATCCGCGGCTACCAGTACGCAGCGGGGCCCATCGCGCACTCAGTCACGAGGGCACCTGAGGCCCCCGCCGGCCAGCCCGAAGGGTAGCATACAGTCAAATGCTGGCTTCAATATCACCGTTGAGCCGCCTGTAAGTGCCTACGTCCTTCTCTACTTTATCTTAGCTTACTAAACCCTCCCCTAGTCGCGTCCAGAGTCCGGCCGCTCAGGCTTCATGGCAGCTGAGCAAGGCATGCTCAGCGCAAACGACGCAGAGGTACCGCCGGCGCCGGCCACTCCAGTACAATCCCAGCCCCTACAAGTACCAGAGCCGCGGCTGCAGCCGTCGCCGAAGCCTATCCCCATCCCCCACGGACAGCTCCCTCCTGGCTTTGTTCCGCTGGGCCCTCCGGTAGCATCCCCGCAAAGCAACGCCCAGCACGTCGGAGAGACGCCAGCCATGTACGGCCTGTATACACCGGCTGCCAGCGCGGGCGAGCCCTCGCACTCTTCGGAGCCTGTCGTGGTACCCCTGCCAGCATCATCTGGTGCGCGACGCTACAGCCGCTCCGCGCTGCAGAAGGACTCGTCGACGGAGTCCAGCTCTGTGAGCGAGGACGCCGACTTGTCGACCACGTCGATGGACTCGTTCACGACGCCTCCGCCGCGCACGACCCCGCGGTCGCGCCCGACGTACGAGGCTGCGGAGACGCCGCCGAACGTCGTCTATCCCCTTCCGCCGTCGCGGCCGGCGGCTTCGCGCACGTCAAGCGCGGCACGTGTACCACTGCCGCCATCCACCGTCGCCGACAGTCCGCACACGTCGACGGTCACCGGTGCGCGCGTGCCGCTCCCTGCTTCAAGTGTCGGCAGCCCGCGGTCGGTCTACACGCGGATGTCGAGGCGCGGCGCAGCGACGCCTAGTACTGTTGGACCACAAAGCCAGAGTCCGCCAATTATGCTGCCACCGCGAAGCGATTCGTAAGACTGAGCTGGCATTGTCCGGTACGCTTATATGTTACCGACTCTTTTGGTTTTCATGCCTCTTATGACTATGAAACATGCCGTCCAGGACGACCATTTGTGCACCTGTAGAATTAGAATACCCTGCACTTCGTTCCCTTCGTAGAGCACCTCACAGTCTTGGACCTCACACACGGAACAGCGCGTCATTTCTGCCTTGTAATTGTAGATTCAGTTGTCGCCACCATGTACAATACCGTCTCCGCACGTCCGGGTAGGCGAATATGCGTTCACACTGCCCGCGCGGACAGTATACTCACAATTGTTTACGGAGCTTCCGTCTCTACGAACAGTTGGCAGAACAATACGCAATTGTTATCGAAGGTAGACAAAGCCTTTGTCTTGTCCAGCCAGGTAGGTGTAGAACTCGGAGGTATCGTATGCGTGAGGAAGCACAGACCCAGATCGCGCACGAAGGATCCGCATCGTAGAGAGTCATTCATTGGACCAAGGATATGCGGAAGCAGTAAAACATGGGACGTGCAGAATTATACGCTTTTGATACATGTGGGATGTAATACGGGTACTAGAGCAGCGCAATGTTCCCTTACGGGAGGGAAGTGATACTAGCCAAACAGCAGATCAGTTTGCAAGAACAGTGCGACCGAGAGGCGGGAAGAGAATAATGATGCTATAAAGGAGACATAAGGCAGGTGGAAAACGACGCTGGGGCACTGCACGGACGATGTGTGGGGATGGAGAGTGAATGGCATTGGAATGGGGATGAGGAAGAATTGGGTTGCAGCGAAGAGTAAATACTTGATCATATGAAGCAGCCGGTTTAGGTTACAACGTAAGGTACCTATATGAAGTTGATGAGTAAGAGGACAATGTCGTAGATAGAGCTGTCGAAAGGGGTGAAGACCAAAGAGAACGGGGGAGACCAAGTGTCCGACAGAAACATGAACCGGGTAAATATGCGCTTCGACGTGTGCTTATACGTTATGTTACATGCGAGGATTGCGTGCGGATGAATGCCGAGCTTGATGTTGGGGATGTTCAGCTCGCGCGGCTCGCCTCTAGGTTGGTTTGAGCCGGCGACAGGTTATTGGCGAGACGATCATTGCTGGTGTCAGCGCTAGGCTGATCGGGTATCGAGGGTGTAATACCAAACGGAGAAAATGTGGAGGGCCCTGGAGGCAGGCCGTACCCTTGCGCAGCCACCCTAGGGAACATGACGGGGTTGGAGTGAGGCGACCCGAATGTGCTCGACGGGGGCGACGTCGTCGAGAAGCGAGGCGGCGGCGATGACATATTCGTGTAGTAGTACGACGACGTCGGCGAAGTCATTCCGGAGCTGACGCCGTCGCTTCGGCGGCTAGAGCGGAAGCTGTCGAAGTCTCCGAAGAAAGGTTGACCAAGACTAAGCGCTTGCTGCTGCTGCTGCAGGCTGGAGGTGCCATTGCCGCTGGTGGGGGTGCGTACGCCGAGTGGGTTCTTACTATACGAAAGCCGGATGCCTCCACCTTTGATGAGGCCTCCGAGGTTGTCGCCGTTGAGCTCGTTAAGCGCCTTGGTGGCGAGATTCACGTCTTCGAACTGCGGTATACCGGTCAATATCCGGAGATGGGCGGAAAGAACAATACACGGACCTCAACAAAGCACATTGGGCCATTGCTCTTGTGGCGGAAGCAAAGCTGGCGGTAGCCAGGCTGCTTTTGGAAGAGCTCTCGCAGGCGCTCCTCGAGCTTGGCAGACGAATTGCCCGGAGACGTAGTGGCGGGAAGATTGCCCACGTACAGAGTGTTGATCTGTGATCACATGAGCGGCAGAGCGTCGGAGATATACAGTACGACTCACCGGAGGGTTGTGATCGCCAGGGTTCCTACCGGTGCTCGAGCTCGTCCCAGACGACGGAGACGGCAGCTGCGGAGAGATCGTGCCTTGCTGCTGCGACTGTGTGCTGACCGCCAGCGCGCCAAGCGTACGCGCGAGCTCTTCCTCGTTGAGCTGCGGCATGCCGCTGACACTAGACGCGCTCGAGTTCGGGAGAGAAGAGTTCGCGCCGAGTCCTAGATTCTCGCTGCCCGGCGAAACGGGACGAGGACCGAATGGCTGGAACGACGTCGGCCCAGGTAGAGATGACGAAGTCGAGTCGGGCGAGAAGGGCGCACTCGGATTAGTGCTGCCAGATGCAGAGGCAGGACCCGATGGCGGGCTGCCAGAACTATCCGGATGGGTCGGAGACTCCTGCTGGTCGGCGGAGGGAGGACGCTGAGGCGTATGAGAAGAGATGGTCATCTTCCTCAACGCAGCGCTGGCGCCAACGTCACGAAGCGAACCCCACGGAGCAGAGAATGGAGAGACGCCGTCCTGCGAATTGAGGCTCTGCATGGACGACTGCGTAGATAGGGTATGGGCAGGACCTCCAGAGAGACCGCTCTCCGCCGTCAGCAGTGAGTTGGCACCTTGGCGCACCATCTGCGAAGGGACAGAGTGAAACGCCTCGAACGCATACGAGTTTTGGCGAAGTCGCTGGGCCTCCTTGTCCTTGCGCTTCCGCTCGCGTTCGCGCTCGTCTTCTTCTGCACGCTCACGAGCCCCGCGGGGCCCAAAGCTCGAGAGTCCTCCTATGGGACCCAGATCCGTGCGATCGTCGACGGTGCCCCGACGCTGTCCAAGTCCCGCGAGACCCATCGCGCCCAAGGTGCCGAGCTCTTTCTCTCGCTGCAGGAAGATCTCGCCGCTCGCGCCGCTATTGGCAAGGCCTTGCAGTCCGTTGAGGGTATTGTTCAACGCCTCTGTCTGCTGCATGGCTGCAGCGCCGTTCAGAAGAGAACCAACGCCAGTGACGGCATTGGTGCCACCACCGCCACTCGAGGAAGCGCCAGGGCCGCGCTTCGTATGCAGGTTCTTCTTCGCCATCTCCGCCTTCAGCACCGAACCTTTCTCGAGGTCGACCCGACGACCCTGCAGGACGTCGCGTGCGTCTAGGGCTTCTTGACGAGAGCGGAACTTCGCGAAGCCGATGATTTGCTTGCGAGGGGGCTGAACCGTCTGCACGAGATGCCCCTCGTCCCCAAATTGCATCGGCGCAGAGGGCCAAGAGGAAGTGGTCCCATCACGAGTGTCGACGACAACGCCACCCTGGTTGACGGTAACGAGGTTGTAGGGATCGTTCGATCCGCCGTAATGATGAGGAACGCTGCCCACGCGGCCATTGGATCCGCTGCCCATAGATCCATACGACGTCAACTCGCGGTTGGGAATCTTGAGCGTCGCCGCCTCGAAGCCTTGTGAGAATGTGAACATGTTCTGGAATTCCCGTTCCTGGAAAACAGTCTCGTGAGCACTTCCCGGAATAGAGCAGGCAAAGAAGCACGCACCGTCATGTCGTCTGGGAAGCCGACGACGAAGATGGTGGATATCTCCTCCTGCGGCTGCTGCTGCGTACTCTGCATAGCAGTCGCTGCCCCGAGGATTGCAGAACCCTGAGCCCCGACCGGACCGCCACTCGCAGATGAGTGTGCCCCGAACGGACCTTGCTGCTGCAGACCGGCCTGGTGGGCGAGCGGGTGCGACATGTTGTTGAGGTGGGTCGACTGGAAGGCCTGCTGAGCACCAGGCTGCTGCAGAGTCGACTGACCATCTCGTATGATCCCAGGCGGAGGTGCTTTGAACGGCTGAGCGGGTGAAGGTTCCAATCCCAGGCGATAAGCATCCATGGCGCTAAAGCCTCCTTGCTTTGTTTGACCGTTTTGCGACAAAGATGGGACCGATTGCGAGGCGCTTAGGCCGTACTCGTATCGACCTGGGTGGTGCATCGGCTCGAAAGAGGCAGACATGCCGTTCTGCGTCTGGGTAACGGCGTTAGGGACGAAGATATCCTGAGGTGGGTATGATGTCGCAGGGAAGCTGCTAGAGGTATCGCGGAGGGAGGCGGTGTTCTGTCGCGCACGGGAATTAAATGGGGTGAACTGAAGACCAGTCCGGAAGGGCCCTGAAGAAAATCCGTTGAGGCTAGTCTGCGAATTAAGAGCGTCGTGCTCGGGAGAAGGTACGGATGAGAAGTCTGGCGGGAGGTGCTGGATGTTGTTCATGCTGTTATACAGTTGCTGAGATGAAGCGTGACTTTGTGCGTATGGATCTGTGTGGTTCATAGGCGGGGATGCTAGGTAGCTCGGCAGGACGTTGGTCGAGCCAGGGGAATCGGGCCGAGACGGCTGCTGGGGCTGCTGCTGTCCCTGCTGGACGGAAATGTGATAGGGGACGGAAGGGCCGTTGAGAGCTAGGGTGTTGACTCCCAAGAGGTTGCCGGGAGAGGCTGAGGACTCAGGGTCGGAGGTGCCCATCGGCTCTGCGTCAGCCTCGTCGTTGATCCTGTCCAGAAGAGAGCGATTGATGTATTCCTCGTCCACGGAAGTTGAGGTTGACGAGGCTGGGAAAGCGGCAGCACGACGGGTGGGGATAGACGACGCCAGGATGGGCAGATGGGGGGAGGGGGACGTGAATGCGATGGATTGTATCGACGGGTGCGTGGTCAACGTTAATGCGAGCAAAGTGAGAAGTTCAAAGCATCAACAGCCGGAGCGGCAGCAAAGAGAGCAGAGGATATGAACGCGGGTGGTTGCCGGTTATAAATACAGTCTGGGTGGAACTAGAGCAAGCTGGTGCTGATATTGTACGTGTACGACGGCGTGGTCGACGATGTTGCTGAAAGCGCGACGCGTGAGATTGGCCGCTTTGCCAAGGGTGCAGGCTTGCGTAAGAGGCGGGGAAAGGGGCAGACAACGAGGGACGGGGCTATTTGAGAGTGTGTGGGGGTCGACGGCGAGTACAGCGTCGGGGGCAGCGAGGAGAGGGGCGCGCTCGCTGGGGCTGACGGTGAGGAGGCGATCGAGTTGGATGATGGGGGAAGAAGCGGACGCGGCCGAACAGATTCGGCGGAGTCTGGAATAGCCACGCTATTTCTCGGGGCCTTGCGCACGGGCCACAAACCACAAACAGCTC
Organism: Phanerochaete sordida; assembly: GCA_019973155.2. Taxonomy (NCBI): domain Eukaryota; kingdom Fungi; phylum Basidiomycota; class Agaricomycetes; order Polyporales; family Phanerochaetaceae; genus Phanerochaete; species Phanerochaete sordida. The sequence continues at coordinate 677,121 of BPQB01000006.1, forward strand.
CAAACAGTGCTATGCGGGCACGTGATATGGCTCCCCACCTCGGGCGTCGTGGGCTTCGTCGCACCGACACGCGCGAGCTCGTCGTCATTGCCCGTGCCGCCGCCGTCGTTCCCTCCGATGGTGAGCACGGCGCACAGAATACAGAGGATATTCACCTGTGAGCTCCCTATCGCCCGCCCAGCGGGCGCCGCCGTGCCCCAGATCGCTGCTCGGAGGTATGTCTTTGTGTGCGGTCGAGACCCGGGCCTCCCCTCTACGCCTGCGCAAGCACGGGCAAGCGGAAAGACCATGGCCCCAACGCATTGCGCCTCGACACAAAATGCGCTACAAAGCTGGCTGGAGTGGACAGACCGGCGAGCCAGAGAATGGTGGTGGCAGGAAAGAAAGTCACAGAGAGGAGAAGAAAGCACCGAGTTGGGGTTATCCCCACGCGAGGCGGCCGGGAGCCCTCGCAAGTGATATGGTAAAAGGTTAAGTCTTATAAAGAGTCAGCAGGCAAGGACTTGCGTCAGACTCGTTCCAGCCCGCCGACAGCCCGCTATTATTTTTCCTGTGCTGTTGTCTCGTCCCCATGCTGACGAGTCGTCCTCGCACTCCCTGAGACATCGTGGCGAATTAATATATAGCGTTCGCAGAGCAACCTCTCGCCAGACCAGGAGTCACAGTAGTCCGAGGCACTGTACACAAGAGAATTATGTAGTTCCTGAAGCAGCATATGAGTCAATAGACGAGCCATAAGGTAATGAGCCGTGTGGTGTGCAGGACATGAGGCAGTCAACGGGGCAGGGATCAGCGATCGTTCCTCCCGCCCTATCTCTATACACGTCCTGCACATCTGTTGCGGAAGCGCATTGGTATCGACATCGCGATGATGGACCGTTAGATATATGTTCGCGGCCAGCCACGGCCCATGCCTGCAAGGAGCTCAGCGCACATCCTCCCAAAGCACTTGAGACTCACCCCAGCCGCGCTCTACTGATCCATCCACGGGTCTGTGTTCCCTTTCCCAAATCCAATCCTAATCCTGTTCCCTCTCCACGGCTCCCGCTGGATGTCGACCTCGATACCCAGCAGGAAGCTGACGAACGCAAGGATGACCACCGCCCACAGGAACGCTCCGATAAACCTCCAACGCGCGCGCGACGCCGCTTCAGCGATGGCGTACGGAGAACGCGGGTCGTAGTATGGCAGAATTGTCTGCTGTGGCGACGTTATCGACGTCGGGCCGTAGCCCTGGCGTGTCGAGAACCCCGTTGGTGACTGTGGGGTAGCGGACGACGACTCAGCAAGCTGTGCAGGGTCCACTTCGGTGTATGCGGGGGGTGGCGATGCTGGTTTCGGCGAGGAAGACATGAGAGGTCGTTGCAGGAGCGTAGGTCGTGTTAAACGTGAAAGGTTGGCATGTACGAGGGCGCTGTGCTAGCCGCAGCGTTCGTCCACAGACGCGGACAAGGTGGAGGTCTTTACTGACGCCGAAGCTTCGCGGTCGTAAACGGCTGATGTCATCAATTAAACCACGGAACCTTATGTATTGCTGACCCTAACCTCGATCACCGAGAAATAACTCGCAGAAAAATATAATTTACGTCCCAGCGGCTTGTATACATCGCACGAGGGGATAAGCTTGCGTACAACACGGTGATGGATACAGCAGAGCACAGACCAACGACATGAGACAGACGTCATGCATGAGTTTACTCGACCACCTCTTCCTCGATCTGCTCGATGACCTCGTCGACCCAGACCTCGATCTCCTCCTTCTCCTCCTGCTTCGGCTCCTCGACCTCGGGCTCCTTCTTGCCTTGCTTCCTGCGCTCCTCGGCGAGCTCCTCCTTGAGCTTGAGGCGCCACGCATTCCACTCGTCGATGAGACGCTTGCGGTGCGCGATGAGCTCCGCGCTGATGTTGCTCTCCTCCGCAGCATCTTCCTCCTCGAACTGCCGGCTGTACTCTTTGAGGTTGCGGCGGATCTGGCGCTGTTGCTCCTTGGTGAGCAGCGTCCGCGGGCGTGGCCGCCAGAGGAATTGCTTGAAGCGGTCGAGAATGTGCTTCTCGAGCTCCTGGCCGCGGAAGTCCCAGATGGCGTAGCCGTTCTCGATCTAACCACGGCCGTTAATGAGCTTGTTGCGAACACAAGATCTGGCGACTTACAGTATGTCTCCAGGCGCTTGCGCTAGTAGCAATGTAGCGACCCGAGGGGTCCCACTCGGCGTCGGTCAGCGCGTAGTGGTCCGCGGTACCCAAGTGCTGGATACCAGAGCCCCATTCCTGAGTCGTGCCCTCCCGCTTCTCATCGATGCTGAAATCCAGGTCCCAGAACTCCAGCTCCGATTTCGACGTGGAGCCGACCGTACCGAGGACGACATGGCGACCCTTCGGTGACCAGCGGATGGTGTTGCTTGTCCGGCCGGGCAATGAGCCTGCGTGCGGCATTTAGCGTCGAATAAAGCTGAATACATGCGCACACTTACGAAGCTGCTTGAAGTCGCCCTTTCCGCGGACAAGCTGGTAGAAGCTGACGTCGGTCTTGATAGTTACACCAGGGCCAGGATTACCAAGGTTCGGGTCGCTGCTGGAGATGATCGCGAAGCGCTCTCCCTTGGGCTCCCACGAGAATTCGGTGACAGCATCTGTAGATGTCGGTGCCTGTAAGTATGCGAGAAGCAGAGAAGGAAAGTGCAGATACATACCTTTGAGCTCGACAACTTCCACAGGGAAGTCCTTCTCCCTGACACGGAAGATTTCCAGGTTGCAGAATATTGACTTCTTGGTCTTCGTGTGACGGTCGACCTTGACGCAAAGGAAATCACCTTGATTCTGCCAGTAGAGCTTACACTCGGTTACGTTGAAGAGGTTCTTTTGCCGAAGGATGCTACGTGTAGGGAAGTTGATGACAGTGACACGCGCCGGCTGATTCGCGACCTCAGGAGTCCAGTATGCGAGCAAGTTCTCCTTGGGCTTCTTGCCGGCCTGCACAGCCTTCTCGATATCCTCGCGGTCCTTGTCGCCAAGCGGGCACCACTCGAAGTCGACGACGCCCTCGATCTTGATGCTCTTCTTATCGTGAAGGCGCATCGACGGCAGCTCATAGACGGAGATATGCTGGCCGGTGGTGACACGGCCGACGAAAGCGTCGTCCGCGCTCCACTTCATCGCGGGCCACTGCATCTGGCGCTTCACGCCGTCCTCGCCCTCGGGCATGGAAGACGGGAACGTACGGAGCAGATTGCCGGTCTTGATATCCCAAACAGCGATGTTGTTGCCCTCGTCTTCTGGCGAGAAGTACTGGGGGCCTTGCTGGGCACCCTCCGGGACGTGGATCGCGTCGTTCGACCAGGTGATGAGGTAGTTCTCGTTGGGAGAGAAGTCGATAAGCTTGACAAAGGGGTGTGCAAAACGCTGCTGGGCCTCCCAGGACGGGCCACCCCAAAGACGCACACCTTGTCTGTGGAGGGTTGCGAAGTAGGTGCCTAGAGGTGACCAGGAGACGTAGAGATCTGTCCAGCCCTAGAACGCAGCGTTGGACGCAATGCAATACCAAGAAATGGGTTGTTACTCACGTTGCGCTCATGCGCGATTTCGCATTGCGAAGGCTTGCCGTGCCAGTGTACTGCGACCTCATCTCCGCGGTAGGTGGCGTACTGGTCGCGGCCCTGCGGGTCGCCGAGCCAAGCGCGAAGGTGCTCCTACGCTTTATGAGAAAAGACGAGTCTTTGTGTGCAGTAACCTGCACTCACCTTGGGCTTGTATGGCTCCGGCTCCGGCTCGACCCAGTCCTCGTCCATAGTCGCGTACTTTTCGATGTCGGTGAATCGGTTGATGCGGAAAGTGTGCTTCGCATCGAAGGGGTGACCGTTCATCGCAGCCATGGCGTAAGCGGCATCTTCAGCAGTTTTAAAGGTGGCAAAGATGAATCTGCGGCAGGAAGTGAGGAATATATTCGAGGGTCAATGCCTGGGGACGCACCCTTTGCTCTTGCCGGTCTTGTCATCCCAGGGCAGGAACATATCCTCGGGCTTCAGAGGAGCACCCTTCCTGCCGAACTCCTTGGAGATCTTGGCGAGCAGCTTTTCGAGTTTGCTCTTGTCGATGACGGGGACGCCATCGATGACCAGTATGTTGTCGAGGCCCTCGTCATACTGGACCTTGTATCTAGATTATGTGGGTAAGACTCGAGGGGAAAGACGGAGGCTCGGGGGACGGACTTTGCTTCGATATCGGAGTAGTCAATGTCGTCTACGTCGTCGTGCGCGCCGTTCACGCCGTTAGGAGGAGCCATGGCGGAGGTTTTGGAGGTCGTCGGTCTCGGCAGTGATGAGGCAAAGTTTTGCTGCTGCTGCCGTCCGTGCTAAACGCCCGTGGGAAATACGTCCGAATAAGGTAAGAGGTGTATTCGTGGAGACTGGGGCGACTTCAACGCCTTCGTATTTGTAGCAGTGACTGAGGTGCCCGCAGTAGGAGAAGATAGTCGTATCGGAAAGCTGGATATTGACTCGTAGGAATATACACATGACTCAAACTAATACATTGCTGCGAATTCATTCCTTTGCTGGCATCACCTTCGCCAGCCATGCCTGCAGGTCCTCAATCTCCTCGTCATTCGCTGAGTGCACAAGTCCATTGTACCCATGAAATTCGATTCCTGTTGGGTTTGTCGCTGTTGCTTCAGAGATGCCGAGATTCTCCTTGAGGAACTTGACTGATTGCTCAGCCCAAGCGAACTTGACGAGAGGGTCATTCTTTCCGTGGCCCCAGAACACAGGGAGCTTCCTTGCATGGTCGCTCATCATCTAGGAATAGATGAGAAATGTATCCGGTACCGGACACGCAGTCACTAACCGCCTTGAATTTGGACCTCAGCGGCAACCATGCGCTCATGACCAAAACGCCCCCGAGCCTACGCTCGGCGGTCAGGCCGGTCAGGAGGCTCATTGCGCCGCCTTGGCTGAAGCCTCCAAGAATAATGCGGTCCGCGGGAATTCCAGCGTCGACCTCCGCAGTGATGAGCTCGTTCAGCTGGCGTACAGTGCGGAGCATGCCGGGCTCGTCCTCGGACGTGAAGTCGAATGAGTGGATGTCGAACCTTGCGGCACGGCTCAACTTGCGGGTCCGGGTGAGACTCAGGGCGACTCACCAGGAAGGCATGACCATGCCCCCGTTCGCCGTCACTGGCATGTCCGGACTGCATTCTATCAGCTCGGCATCGTCGACTGCGTATGTGGCGAGAGTCACTCACGCGTGTGGCAAAACCCACTTGATATGCTGCAGCGCAGGGACGCTTCCGAACATGGTAGCGACTGGCTGCCAGCCATAGCCACTGTCTCCCAGACCCTAGATGGAGTCATTGTGAGCAAAGGAGGGACACAGTGCACGAGATGTGAGATGGACTGACATGCACGAAGATCACGGTCGCGGAGTGCTTCGCGCGAGCAGCAACGCTCAGGACTTTCAACGGCTGCAACGCTGCCATGTCCTCAGGCTTGATCTCTGTAGATGTCCTCGAAAGTAGTGAATACGACCACCAAAGGCTGGCGAGAACGACAAGGAGCAGAAAGAGTCGTGAAGTCAGAGGCATGCTAGCCCGCGCGATCAGTTGCCTCCTTCCTCATATCGTCATCGCGCCCAGCATCCGCCATCCCGTGCTTGCGCTTCGCACACCTCTACCTATCCCTCCAGTGCTACCCCCTCACCACAAAAATCTGCCATGAAGGCAGATCCGGACGTGCAACCAGCAGAGACCGCCGCCTTGTCTGCAGCGAGCACCGCTGCCGCGGCGCCGTCCGCGCCTGCGCCCGCGCCCGCCGCGGAGCCCCAGCCTCCCCAGGCTCCGCAACCGCTCTCGAAGAACGCGCAGAAGAAGGCTGCGCGGGCCGCGCGTATCGCCGAGCAGAAGAAGGAGCGGCGCGCGTACGAGAAAGAGAAGAAGAAGGAGAAGCGACGCGAGCTCGCGGCGAAGCGGGCTGCGGGCGAGCTCGACGACGACGAGCAGCCCCGCAAAAAGGCCCGCATCGAGGGCCCGCGGACGCCTTTCGAGGCACGCATCGTCGTCGACCTCGGCTTCGACAACTTGATGACTGAGAACGTGAGTGCTCGCGTGCGTGTGCCCCGGAGAGGATTTACAAGACGAGCCGTCGCAGGAGGTCAAGTCCTTGACGAACCAGCTGGGGTACACTTACAATGCGAACAAGAAGTCGTCACAGCCATTTGCATCTCTACTGTACACTGGTCTCGGCGGACGGACATTCACGCGACTGGAATCTATGAGCGATGCAGGCTACAAGCGATGGAAGGAGACCGAGTGGTGGCACGAGGGCTACGAAAGGCTATGGGAAGGAAAGAAAGAAGATGAAGTGAAAAGGGAAACCGACTTGCTCAGCACGGGCCTGCCGGCGGACCAGTCAATTGGAGAGGGCCAAAAGGTGGATGCGAAGGAAGAGGAGGGGAGCATCCTGAAGCTGCGAAAGAACCCGCAAACTGCTCCCCGAGAAAGCGTGGTATACCTCACCGCCGACAGCACGGACGAGCTTTCGGAGCTGAAGGAAGGCGAAACCTATATTATTGGCGGGATAGTCGACCACAACCGCTACAAAGTACGTATGATCTCTATCCAGTCCTGCGAGCATGCTGACCATCTCCACAGAATCTCTGCCTCAACAAGGCGCAGACGTCGCAGATACGCACGGCCCGGCTCCCAATAGGGACATACCTGGCCGAGCTGAAGACGCGGAAAGTCTTGACAGTCAATCAGACGTTCGACATCCTACTCAAGTGGGTCGAGACGCGAGACTGGAAGGCTGCGTTTGAAGAGGTCATACCTAAGCGGAAGTTCAACGAAAAGAGCAAGGCGAGCAGGCGCGGCGGCTGCCCGTCTGAGCAGCCCGGGATAGAAGACGGCAATGACCATGCCGAGGTCGATGGCGAGGAGCGGCAGGTCATCGTCGACGCGGCAGTACTCGAAGAGGATGACGAAGGTGACGACGAGGACGCGGAGGGAGATATAGAGGTCGCTGGAAGTGGGATAGGGTCTGTCGTAGCGACAACACCAGACACCGAGATGACGAACTGGAACGGTCTTGCGATAGCGATGGACGACGCGCACCCGGAGGTTCCGCAGCAGGCTGAGCCACCACTCCTGTGATTTGTGTTTATACACTGACATTACAAGACTTCTTTGAGATTCGTCTGTCCTGTGCCTCGCTCCAACGCCTTCGGCTGGCTGGGAGCTGGCTTCCAACCAATCTGCGTGCCCGGGGTGAGTTTCAATAAATATGGAAATTAGAAATATCCGTACCACGTAGATCACTTGGAAAGTGGCTGGTACGCTGCCGTCCTCGTTCTGGTGCATCGCTGCGGTGCGATGAGATTGCAGTCTGAAGGCATTTGACGCGGGCCTTACCTTGGTAGATCGCGGCAGCGGCCGTCAGTGTGTCGCGATGGATAATGTGACGGCTATATGCGCTATGAGGACGTCGTTCCAGCTTGTTCTTTGGGTACGCTCACCGTCCAACGACTGCATTGCTCTCACCCATGTCCCGCAAGTCATCCATAAGTTCCCACATTGAGGGATAGTTGACCTTGACCTCGTCAACGTCCACCGTCAGCAGTGTGAACCCTGCGCGACCCATGAGATTTGACATGTCGCGGGAGTCTATATATAGAAGTTAGGGCTGAAAGCACCCAGCGACGACGGAATTCGTACCGGTCATGGGGGAGACGTGGGGCGAGATGCCACCTTCTCTTTCGGCCTCCGCTAGCTGAAGGGATGTTCTGCAAGAAGATCAGAGGCGAAAAGCTGGGAATGAAGCATGGCTTACCTGAGCTCGAAGAGAGTGTCGCCTCCAAGAAGAGCACCTAAGAATACTCCGTCTGGCTGCAGGGCTTCTTTAATCTGCACGAGGATCCCGGGGAGGTCATTGACCCAGTGAAGGCTCATGCAAGACAAGATGGCCTCCTGCGAATTCTTAGGTACCACTTCAAGCAGCCGTTCTTCGTCTGCATGAATGCGCTCGACCTCCACTACGTCGTGCTATAGCTTAGCGCATTCCGCATCGCGTCCGGCGACAAGCGTGCTGACCTTCGAACTCGGAGTCAGGATCGCGCTTGAGCAGCTTCTCTGTGAATGAGCACTGAGACTTTGCCATATATGTGCACCGATTGACCTACCGCTGGAGTCGAGCAAGACCACCTTCTGGGTCATGTATGGTTCGAGCATCTTGGACAGATGGCCTGGTCCTGAGCCCAAGTCTAGAACGCTGTTGAACTTGCGCTTGATGTCCTGTTGTGGTGTCAGCGCAATCCCACGCTTCAGAACGGTAGCACGCACCAGGAGTCGTTCTATCATCCTGTCCGCCACCTCCTCTCGAACGTAGTCTACAGTGCGACTTCGCTTTCCGTCCTCGTGACTCGCAGAGCGATCCTTCTGCATAGCCTTGACGCTTCTGTCAAAAACTTGGAACGGCCCGACAGAGCCAGGATTCACGCTACCGGGCGATACGGAAGCGTACGCCCGTCGCGGCGCGACGAATGCGCGTCGGACACTGCAGCTCGCTCTGGCAAACATCCTGAGGTCGTGTTTAAAGGTCATTCTCGTTTTCATGGAAGGGTGGTATTGACGTACGTTGTAGGCAGCACCAGAGGATGGGTCGGAACTGCAGCTGGTCGTCCAAAGTGTGGAAGTAGCGGATCGAGATCGTGAACGCATTATTGGGCGCTAACGCGTGTTGGAGGAACAGCACGTGAGGGCGCTTAGTCAGCGGGAGCGGGCTGGGAATGCGCGAAATTGAGGACAACCACTTCGCATACTCCCGTCCTCCTCCCCGTCTCGTCCTCGCACGCCGCCCGCACCGACGCGCCGACAGCCTCCTGAGCGCTGTCATGAGCGACGGCAATGGTCAGCAAGGCAACCAGCCCCCTCGGCAATGGCTCAGCGCGCTCGCCGTGCGCGACGGGGCCATGCTCACTCCCGAGCAGTACCAACGAAACCAGCAGCAGATCGCGAGTGCGCGCGAGTATCTTGCTCAGGTCGAGACGCAGAACGAGGACGCATATAGACGGTATGCTATGGCCGAGCAGGAGCTAAGAAGTCGCGTAGAGCAGGGCAGGGAGGCGGAGTATGTACCCAGATGCTCTCGCCCGGGCCGACTCTGACTGGGCCAAAGGCGGATTCTATCTCAGCTTCAGGGACAAGCACAGATACAAAATGGCCAGTGAGTGATGCCAATTGTGGAACTCACGGGTGTGGCGACTCAAGCTGAAATCCCCAGACAAAGTTCCTACTCTACATTCCCGTCGGGCACCGTGTCGCAAGGTTCTCTACCCGTGGGATACCCTGCGGCACCGTACACAAGTACTAGCTATAACGGGCATGACCCAAGAACGGTGCATCTTGCTCCTGCTTCGTACTCTCAGGCCAACCAGGTGCGACGCCTTTACCAACTTCCGTTGTTGGTCACTGACATCGTACTGTCCAGGCAAATGGCGTGGCTTCTGGCGCTGGTGCACAACAACATGGGACACATCCAAGTGCTTTTCGTCCTGGGTCTCAACCATACGGCTCCTCAACACAACATCCGCACCATTTTCCGTACGCGCCTAGCGCTGCAAACGCCACGCATCAGCCACACAATACGTCTCAAAGCGCGGCTCCCCCACAACAGGGACGTAGGCAGCCCGTCGCATCATCTTCGCGGCAGGTGCTACAATTCGCCCACCACATGGGTCAGGCAGCACAAAATCCGCGAACAGCAGAGGCTACTTCGCAGGTCCCGCACAGTGCGTCTGTAGCACATCGTGCAGGCCATCACCAATCGTCCTCTACCGCGTCAGCTGCGAATGGTGGACAGGTGGCACATCGGACGTCTGCTAGCAAGTCGGACCGTAATCACGAGCGGATGCAGACCAGTTTGTCTAACCTCGACAAGAACATCCGGACTATCGTGCAGGTAATGCCGTCAATGTGTATCTCAGCGACAAGAAGCTGAATGTTTGCGCTCGCAGCCGTTGTCGCTTGAGAACACCCGTCTTGCTTTTCGAGTGGTTGTTCACAAGCTTCGGTCCAAGATGGTCAGAGATGACGGGCGGCCTGCGGAATTAGGCCCTCTGGAAGGCGTCTCAGTAAGCCCTGACGTGCAACGCATTGGCGACGCCATAGCGGGAATGATGACGGTACGTGGCCTTTGATGTTCAGTGTTGGACCACGATCTGACTGCGGGTCATGATAGCATTTGCAAGGGAGTTGGATCATCGCCGTTCTGCATAAAATCCTACAAGATCTCGCAAGTGTTGCCCAAGGTGGCGGCACAATAACGTCTGCACGGCCGACCAGTGCGAAAGCCGTGAATGGGGACACTGCTACCAATGATTCGTCATGTACAACGCCCATAGCTCGTACCTTCAACATTACGACCACTGTCCCGAGTGGTAAGTTTGCCGATTGGTCATACTTGTCTCCGAATTCAACATTCCCCAGGATCTTCCGGGGTATCGAGCGCAGCCGATCCTATCCAAATTCCCTCACTGCCAGCTCGCAGTTCCGCAACTCGACATTCGGAACAGGAGAATGTACCGAGCGTCCAATTTGGCGACCTGCAGAGGGCGCCGCAGACTCCACAAGGCAGCACGCGGCCGACGGTGCTGACACCAGACCAGGCGGACAGATCGCGTCTCGCTCGCGACATTCTCCGATCTCTGGGTCGGCCGTCGGCGCAGTTTTTGGCGCAGCCGTCGACATCAGGCAAGTCGGGCAGCGAGGACGCGAATGCCACCGCGAAACGGAAACGCACGTCGTCGACTGCCGAGTCGGCGGACAAGAGGCCGAAGACGGATGCCGACAAGGCAGAATCTCTTGCTGCTCTGCAGACTGCTGTCAATGGAACTGAACCTGCCTCTATTACTGCCTCGTCTGCACCTGCACCACCACCTTTACAAATGATCGAGATTCTACCAGCTTCGCAAGCTCCACTGCGACCTCAGGCTGACGGCGAGCCACCCGTTTCCTCTAAGCCTCTTGTCTCCGACACCAGTGTTGAAGAGATCAGAACGCCTGGCGCGATGGAGCTTGCGCTGAATGAGGCTCTGCGCAGAACTGTGCTGCTGGAGCAGGACAGTCCCAGCGCACCTGGCGCACCGCCCCTCGATGCCCCAGAAGCGTCTTCATCCCAGCTCCAATATCCTACGCCTCCATCTCATGCCACAGACGCGACCGCTGTCCTGAACGGTGACGTGGACATGGTGGATGCGCAGCCGCCGCCGTCTTCATCCCCCGTGCTGTCTGGCGGTGCCTCCAGCGAGCCTCTGGTACCACCAATCGCCACCCTTTCCGACTCATCCTCAACACCCACAACACCCAGCGCAGGCCCATCGAAGCAGCCGCTCTTCTACGCCTCGCCGCCCGACGAGCACCAGGAGCTGGACGCACCCCTCATTCTCGCCCTCGCCGACTTCGTCCCGAGCGGCCTGCTGCACGAGCCGCAGCCAAAGGCGCGCCACAAGGGCAAGCAGCGCGCGTACGAGCCCGACAGCGACATCGAGATCCTCGACCGCCCGCCGCCCGTGCGCAAGGGCAAAGGCAAGGGCAAGCAGGCGGCGCGCGACAGCGACGTCGAGATGGTCGAGCCGTCGGACCCGGACGAGCTCGCGGAGCTCAGAAGGGCTCAGAGGCGCAGCCCGAGGAAGCAGGCGTACGTCCTGGTGCCGCGACCGTCTCCCGAGTTCCAGCGCTCGGCGAGCCGGGGTACGGGCGCAAGGGTCTCTAAGCGCCGTGTGCTCAGCTCGCCGGAGTCGTCGAACGAGGATGTCGACGAGTTCGCGGAAGATTTCCGGGGTCAGTTCCCCTCTTCCTTTCCGCGAAGAAATAACTGACCGCTGTGGTGCAGATGACGAAGCAAAACGCAAAGAAGGCATGTTGTCAATGTAGTAATTGACTTTGGACTCCTGGAATAACATTGTGTTTTTCCTTGTAGGCGAGGAGGCTAGAGCTGTGCATGACCTGTGCTACAATCAGCTGCATCCCACGCCCTGTCACTGGGAAGGCTGCGATGCTTTGCTGGACTCTGCGAAGAAGCTGGGGCTGCATGCGAGGACACACGCAGAAGAATATGATGACGATCATGCACGTACATGTTTTCTCCGTGGTCAGCTCTGAGGTGCTAATCGAGTCGACTTGCAGGACGGAATTGTGTCTTGCCTGTGGTCCGGGTGCCCCAGAGATTACAAGACCAAGGAGCGCCTTGCCCATCATGTTCAAAAGCATTCGCTGCATCCCGTAGTGTGCCCCTACGATGGTGAGATGGTCGATTGTTCGGTTCTTCTCGTGTCTTTGACTCATGTGTCCGAATAGGCTGCAACTTTGAGTGTTGGAGCAATCACGATATGCTCATGCACGTCAAACAGACTGCACATCGCGACGGACGGCGAAAGCCTCAAGCGAGCCTCATTCCCCCCGACCCCAATTATGCGCCACCTCCTATGCCCCAGTTAATGCCTGCATACATGACCGTCGAACAACCTATTCGCCCTGCAACAATGTCCAAGATCAGGCACACAACGCTAGCAGCGAAGGTCCTCAAGAACATCGCTACGTCGGCACCCTTCGGCATCATCGACAAGTCCACGTCGGTGCGCACACCGCGGCGCCCGAAGCTCTCGGACAAGCTCACCGCGAACCTCGACTCCGACAGCGAGGCGCCCGGTGGCCGGGGCGGCTGGCGCAGCGCGGGCCCGTACGACCAGTGGCTGCCGCACCGATCGATGCGCGTGCGCCGCATCTGCGACGACATCCCGAGCAAGGCCGTCACGGACATGTTCGCCCGCGGCATGACGATCGACGCCGAGTGGCTCGAGCGCGGCGAGACGGATTGGCAGCCGGACTGGCACGACGAGGACGCCGACGGCGAGACCGACCTCGGCGACGAGCTCTCCTTCGAGCAGCAGGAGACGAAGCCGCCGGCGGACGACGTGCTGCCTGTGATCGACGTGGAGATGTGGGATGCCGCACATCCGCAGGATGGCCAGCCGGTCGCTGGGCCGTCCGGCACGCGACATGACGAAGACAAACCGGTACCGGAAAATACGCCCGCGGAGAGCTGAGATTATGCTCTTTCGCCTTGTCCCTCTTTCGAGCTACGTCTGTTAAATCTTGGTTGTCTTGTCGTCCCAGCATACTCTACATGTTTTGTTGTATAATACCATCATACTCACACCTCAAATATGTCAGTGTCACGACCAAACGTAGGCCAACCTGTGCGACGGAACAAGACACTATCTGAGGCTGGGCCGGGTACTTTCTTGAACAGTTGCCTATTCGGCTGAGAAACAAGCGCGCGGCGTCGCGGACACCGAACTCGCGGCGGCCTTTAACGGCTTGGATCTGCTCTCGCCAAGACCTGCTCACCATGCATTCGTCTGGTCCTGGCAGTGAAAGCAAATGTCAACGTGTGGGTCAGATTTCACTCTGAGACCGAGATCCAGCTACCAGCAACGCTCATCTGTCATCCGTAGCCTGCGCAGGGACGCTGAAGCGAGCTGGACTGGCTGGCGCGGTCATGGAAGGCGACCGTGGCCGGCGCATGCGACCCACACCGCTAACGCTGCGGCTCAACTGCGATGCCTCGCATCGTGAGCGCGACTGCAGTGTCACTGCTTGAAAGCTGCGCGGTACCACCAGTGGGTCACTCAGCTCTGCGACAGACATGACGGTCGGGGCGCCCGGCAGACGGGGGCACGTAAGCCGTCGACGAAGCCCTCGGCGCCGGCGCGGCTGCTACACGCCAGTCCCCGGTGGCAGTGTCCACATTGCATCCACCCACAGACACCCCACGATCGCGCCGTCGCGTCTGAAACGCGAGACATTGCAGGCGCGCCCTTGGCATGTCAGCATCGCCGAGCTGCGTCCCGGGCTCCTTGGGAAGGGCAGGTACTAACGGGGCGTTCGAATGGACGCAGCTGTGTCTCACGGGGCGCGGACGTAGGGCCGCGTGTGGATGTGGGTGCGCCGTGACAGCGATGAGACAGCAGGCGGCGTTCACCGCTGTGGGGGACGCTCGACGCGTAACACGCGGTATAAGACGTTTGGAGGCTCGCCTGGGCACCCAGTGCGCGAAGCCTGCTTTCTACTTTCCTGCGACGAACACCCCAGCGTGCATACCTGCCTGCCATGTCTGCCAAATTGGAGGATGTCGCTGACAAGTCGTTTGACTACGTGATAATCGGTGAGCAGCTTGTGCTTCCCACCCCGTATCTGCATGGCTGACCGCTGTCGAACACATAGGTGGCGGTACCGCCGGCCTGGTGGTAGCTGCGCGCCTCAGCGAAGACCCGTCCGTGACCGTCTGTGTCCTGGAAGCCGGGGGCGCAAACCTTGACGATCCAGAAATTTGTACGCGTCGTCGGACCTTTCGCTTTGACAACGCAGCAGCTCACTTGGTACGCGCAGTGACACCTTCGCTGTCGAGGGGACATTTCGGAAGGGAGCAGTACTCCTGGAATTTTACCACGGTGCGCCGAGCCCTGTCGTGTGGGACGACTGCAGCTCATCGTTCGCGTGCCGCTAGACCAAGCAGAAGATGTGTTCGGACAAGGCGTTCCCGTGGGCACGGTGGGCTGTTTCGTTGTGTGTGCGTGGCGGAGTTCTGACCCCGGTACGATGCAGCGGACGTGGTCTTGGAGGTTCCTCAGCTATGAATTTCCTGGTGTGGACCAAGCCTCCGGCGGATGAGATTGACGGTGCGTTTGCCGCCTGTATCCTGCCTTCCGTACCTAATCGTGGCTTACAGACTGGGAGCGCCTTGGCAATCCTGGCTGGAACTGGAAGAACTACCAGAAATATGTACACAAGGCAGAACGGTAAGCATGCATAGAATCAACAAGGTTTCTCCAGCTGATGGCCGGTAAGGTTTGCTGAACCAGCTGCCGAGCTCAAAGCGAAGTACAAGATGCCGCTGTACGAGGGAGATGTTGGGAGAGAAGGTATGTCGTCCTGGCTGCCGACACGCTGATGTCATTACACAATCATCTAGGTGCTCTGGCAGTGTCGTATCCGAGAACCATCAGCGATCTCGATAGGTGCCTCATCGAAGTGAGCTTCTCACCAGAGTCGAGCTATCCGCGTTGGTGTCACCGTTCTACAGACGATCAACAACGCTGGCATCCCAACCGCGCCGCGGCCAGTAAGTCATACGAGTGACATTGATCGTAATTTATGACGCAGACTGACCATCGATGTAGTACGGCGGTGATGTACGATCCTAACAGTTCCCACCGTCCCCCTCTGATGCCCACCTTCCTAGCCAAACGGCGTCTACTGGACGATCAACACGATGGACCAAGCGACCGCAACACGCTCATACGCCAGCACCGCATACTACCTCCCGCACCGCACGCGCCCCAACCTCACCGTGCTCCCCCACGCGCTCGGCACGCGCCTGCTCTCCGCGCCCGACGCCGCGGGGCTCCTGCGCGCACACGCCGTCGAATTCCTCTTCGGCGCCAGCGCCACGCGGCACACCGTGCGCGTGCGCCGCGAGGCGCTCCTCGCCGCCGGCGCGCTCCAGTCGCCGCAGCTCCTCGAGCTCTCGGGCATCGGCGCGCCCGCCGTGCTCGCGCGCGCGCGCGTCCCGCTGCGCCTCGCGCTCCCCGGCGTCGGCGCGAACCTCCAGGAGCACGTCTACGGCGCGTTTTCGTGGGGTGCGCCTCCCCCCGCCTCTCCCCTTCCCCTGGGCACGCCGCTGACGAAAAGCAAACCCAGAGCTGAAGCCCGCGCACGCGGCGCTCCCCGGGCTCTACGCCCTCGCGCACCCCGCGTCGCGCGCACACCACGCCGCGCTCTACGCCGCGCCGCCCGCCGCGCGCGGGGGCGCGTACACGATGGGCCTCACGAACTTCGCGTTCGCGCCGCTCGCGCGAGTCGCGGGGCGTGCGCGCGCACGCGAGATCCACGCATGCGCCCAGGCGCACGTCGGCGCGCTCGCCGCGGCAGGACAGCTCGACGACGGGCTCCGCGCGCAGTACGCGATTCAGTTGAAGAGGCTCGACCCTGACGCGCGGGCGCCGGGCCCGGTGTGCGAGGTGGTTGGTGTCAGTGGTGTCGGCGCGCTGCGCGTCGCGCCCGGCACGGCGTACGTCTCCGTGTCGTGGGCCGCGAACAGCCTGCTGTCGCGCGGGACCGTCGTGCGTCTTTCCTCCCCCTCCCCTCTTCCACCCTTACACTAAGCCCACCCACCAGCACATCACGTCCGACGACCCGCGACAGCCCCCCGAGCTCGACCCGCACTACTTCGAGCACGATGCCGGTGGGTGCTGTTTGGTGTGCAGTGTGAAGGGGCGCTGATGCGTGCAGACCTCGATGTCGTGCTCGAGACGGCCAAGTTCGCGCGCAGCCTCGCGCAGCACGCGCCGCTGCGCGACATGGTCGCGCGTGAGCTGTTGCCCGGGCCGGACGTCGCGGGCGACGCGGCGCTCGCCGGTGCGTCCTCCCCCCTCCCCTGCCCTTCCACCGGCACCCAACCATCGTACCTGGAGCGGCGGCTGACGCGCGGCAGAGTTCATCAAACGCTCGTACTCCACAACATGGCACACATGCGGGACGTGCGCGATGCTGCCGCTGTCCGCGGGCGGCGTCGTCGACGCGGCGCTGCGCGTGCACGGCGCGGCGAACGTGCGCGTCGTCGACCTGTCTGTCGCGCCGCTGCATTTCTCGGCGCACGCCCAGGGTGCGTGTCTCGTTTTTCTTTTTTTTTTGTTTTGGTGTTTGGTGTGGGGGCTGATGCAGGTGGGCAGCGACGGTGTATGCGATTGCGGAGCAAGGTGCGTTTTTGGTGGTTTTGGGTGGGTGGGGTGCTGATGGGTGGGCAGCGGCGGATATTATCAAGGGCGTGTTCGTGCCGTAGGAAGGCGGGTGCAGGCGTGCGGGGCTCCTCGGCGGTCACCGCGAATTCTTTTGTTTCGTTTGCGTGCGCGGTGGTATATATGCGAATTGCAGCGGTCATTCTGGTTTCCCGGGCGAAGGCTACCGCCCATGGGAAGGTAGAGAGGCCCTTACGCAGTCTGGCCGTGTCCTTGTTCTCACCTGAAAGCAGCTTGCGCTTTGCGCGTTGCGATGCCGCGAAGTATCAACCAGTCTCACTGCAGGCATCCGAGAATTTTGTCCCTGCTGAAATGACTCGGAAATCCTGCACAAAGATGACATGCCATACCAATTTCTGAGCCATGTCAGTAAGGGGGAAACACATACTTTTGTAGGCCTGTTTGAGCAATGTCAGGCCTGCGGACATGAGACCTGTCACTCGGGCTGAAATGATCACAAAACTGCTCTAAAAGGCAGCATGGCGGAGCGCCAGAAATGACCCGACGAAGTCATCATTTCCAAGCCCTTTGTGCTGCCTTTCAGCAGGTCTGAAATGCTTCATTTCTGCAGATCTGAAAGACAGCCAATCACATGCGTCAAAATTGCGATGAAGGGCCTCATTTCTGCCTCATTGCAGACATGCGGACATTGCCCTGAAACGTCGCCTTTTCGAGGCATGTCGGCGGTCCTGAAATGGCATCTTTTGGACCGATTTCAGGCGCATTTCCGCAGCTCTGAAATGACGCTGAAATCTTGGTCGCAACCAGTTGCTCCTAGTTGCTCCCGGATGTGCTACAGCGCACTGAGACGCAGCCAGTTGCAACCAAGATTTCAGCCTCATTCCAGAGCTGCGGAAATGCGCCTGAAATTGGTCCAAAAGATGCCATTTCAGGACCGCCGACATGCCTCGAAAAGGCGACGTTCCAGAGCAATGTCCGCATGTCTGCAATGAGGCAGAAATGAGGCCTTTCATCGCAATTTCGATACATGTGATTGGCGGCCTGTCAGATCCGCATAAATGAAGGATTTCGTACGTGCTGAAAGGCAACACAAAGGGCTTGGAAATTGAGCCTTTGCCAGTCATTTCTGGCGCTCTGCCATGCTGCATTTTAGAGCCATTTCGTGATCATTTCAGCCCACGTGACAGGCGTTGTGTCCGCAGGCCTGACATTGCTCAAAAAGGCCGAGAAAAGGATACATTTCAATCCTACCGACATGACTCTGAAATCTCTCTGCCATGTCATCTTTTCAAGGGATTTCCGAGTCATTTTAGCAGGGACAAAATCTTTGGATGCCTGTAGTGTCTAGATCTGCCTCTAGTCATCAGCCGCACGCATGTGGCGCAGCTGTTCTCCGCTGTCCCGTATGGTTATATGCGCGCGGGGCTGTTGGCCGAGCGAAATCTGATGCGTGGGGGAATTTATGGCTTCTGGCGACGTCTTCCCACCGACCATCGCAAGTCGTAGCCAGTCCAGGACTGTAACGGGGGCCTCGCGGTACAGCGTTTGTTTGTCTGATATATCATGACCGACGGTTCTATGTGCATGTAGCATCGCAACCTTGTGCACGAAAATTGTGGCGAGCTGCGGACTCGATACGGACGCGTCTGGAATAAGACGTGGTGGTCGTGCGACCCGCGCTTTGATACATTGGTCACTTGCTGGCATGTGGCGGACTGGAGTAGATATTTTGTTCGAAACATCATACGACGAACGGACGTGTTGCGGAGCACTATCACTGAGCCTCAAGTTAAGCATGCATCCATTGTATTTACGATCGAGCTGCATCGGTTCGTACCACCGGCCTGGGACGAGGCGGTGGTCGTCGCAGCCAGCGGATCTTTACACCGAGACAAACGCGTCCTACACTCGCTTCCCGCGAAGCACATCATCGCGAAGCCGTGACAAAGCCTCGCGCTCAGGCTTCGCATGTTCTCGCAGTCACCTGCAGTCACCGTGCAGCGCACGTCTCCCGCATCCGTGTTCTCTCCGTGCCGCGCTTCGAGCGCTCCATACGACGCCGTCCGCCGCCCAGCTTCGCGCTTCCCTGATCCCCTCGACGCAGATGCACGAAGCGTGTCTCGGTCCCCAACGCCAGCGTGCGCGTGCCGTACCGGCGGACACGCAGATGAACGCAGCCAAGCCGCTGCCACGCGCGGGTGGGAGTGCACGCGCCGTTTTTGTGGCCTGTGTCCGAACCGCGGTCGGCTGCACGCTCTGGGCTGGCAACAGGGGGCTTTCTGGACGTTCTTGGTGATGCACATGGCGGGCGACCCTGGAAGATGGCGGGGTCGCGCCGGCGGACGTTTCAGCGCCGGTCCGAGGAGGCTTTCGCGCAGGCGGCGGGCTGTGGGCGACGGCGGCCGCGGAGTGAAACGGCCTGACACTCGGTGCGCTGGCGGGGACGCCGCCGGGTTACCGTTCTGGGACGCGTGTTTCGATCCGTGGCTGACCACGACGCTGACGTAAGGTGGCCGCGGACGTGCTTCGCGCGCGGTGCTTCGGAGGCAGCTTCGCGCACCGTGCACGCGCCGGATCGCTCGCCGCTCCCTGGCCACTAGTACTGATTTCTGCACAGTACGCGCTGCTGGAAGATCTGTTCGTGATGCGGGCAACGGGCGACACGCGCAGGGCTCGGTCTGCGAGACGCACGGCCGGCGTATGAGGGCGCGGAACCGAGTGCACGTCGCTGGGCAAACGAAATGGCTGGCACCGCCCGGGCTTCTCCAAACGACCGGCCGCGGCTCGATCTCAGCCTGACCCTCGCTGTGCCTGTCTCGACGCCTCTCCAAAGAGGCAACCAGATGGCAAAAGGAAGTCCTCTTCCTGCACCCTGCTTCTGCATATATACCCTCCCTGATGGCTGCAGCTCCCCTCGTCTTCCCCCGCCCTTCTCTCTCTCTCCACGTCCTCCCCGCCGACGTCTCCAGCGTCCCAGATACCCTCTGCAATGCTTACCCCCACCGAGCAGCTCAACAACCAGTTCTTTGACTATATCATCGCTGGTACGTGCGCTGCATACACCCAGCGTGCGTGACGCTCACTGACGCCTCGACAGGCGGCGGAGTGAGCTGTTCCGTTCCGTGCACGAATTGCACATGCTGACAGACGTGCGTCGGCGTCAGACCGCTGGTCTCACGCTCGCCGCCCGCTTGACCGAGGACCCAAGCGTGAACGTCCTCGTCCTCGAGGCCGGCCAGGCCAACATCGACGACCCCCAGCTCTGTAAGCCCCGGCTGTATTTCTGCAGGTCGCTAGACCCCGGATTGACTGCATATACCCAGTGCGCCCTGGTATCTACGGCAGCCACTTTGGAAACGCGTCCTTCACTTGGGATCACAAGACCGTAAGCCGCGCTGCATTTAGCATATACACCGGTATCGAACCGCTTTCCCCCAGATCAAGCAGAAGCACGTCAACGACAGAGAGTCTGGCTGGTCGCGGTAAGCTCGCCCTGCCGCCTCCAACACTTTGTGTGGCGTCTGAATACCGGTGTGCAGCGGCAAGGGTCTTGGCGGCTCGTCCGGCATCAACTTCCTCTGCTACACCAAGCCTCCGGCTCGTGATATCGATGGTATGTGGCGCATCACCGCCGCCCCATGTAAATCGCTATATATCCCGCGACAGATTTCGAGCGCCTGGGCAACCCAGGATGGAACTGGAAGAACCTCGAGCAGTACTTCAATCGCGCCGAGGGGTATGTTTTGCGGTCCTCATAGCACAGGGTATCTGAATAACACTGGCTTGTCAAGATTCGTTGAACCCACAGAGGAATACAAGAAGCGCACCGGTGTCAAGACCGAGACTTGGAATGTCGGTCGGGAAGGTACTGCTTCCGCTCCCAGATTCTCTACATTCATGCTGATTGCTCTTTCCCCGTGATCTTCAAACATCTCCACAGGCCCACTTAAGGTCTCCTTCCCTGTGTCTATCTCCGAGGCAGAAATGAGGATCCAGCAGGTACCAAGTTTGACTCAGCGCGCACCTGCTCCGTGCCCTGACCGGTTTGACCTACCAGGCGTTCGCAAACCAGGGCATTCCGGCCGCAAAGCAGCCGGTAAGTGTGTAATTTCCTTACTTTAGTCCCCCCACTCACCCATCTTCTCGTAGATTGGCGGAGACGTACGTCGGTACGATCTGAAAGATGCGCATATACTGAATCCGATGACAGCCCAAGGGTATCTGCTTCCTGCCGAACACCTATGATCCCAAAACGCACGTGAGGTCTTACTCTACGAACGTGAGTTCCTATCTCGTTGTCGATGACACCGCGATTAAATAGTGCCCAGGCCTACTACCTCCCCAACAAGGACCGCCCCAACTTCAAGGTCGCGGTCGGAGCTCACGTCAACCGCGTCCTCACTGAGAACACGCGGGACGGCTCGTGGTCTGCCGTCGGCGTCGAGTTCACCGACGTCGCCTCCGGCAAGACTCAGACCGTCAACGCGAAGAAGGAGGTGATCCTCAGCGCAGGGTACGTCGCTTTGCAGCTCTCGCATTGACGTTGCTGACCGTCGACTCCAGTGCTTTGAAGACGCCGCAGCTGCTTGAGCTCTCCGGTTTCGGCAGGATTGACGTCCTGGACAAGATTGACGTTCCGGTAAAGGTCGAGCTCAGCGGCGTTGGCGAGAATGTCCAGGATCACATCTTCTTGGGCCTCAGCTGGGGTATGTGTTCTGATATCTCGAGGTCGATATCGACTGATGATTGCCTTTAGAACTCAAGGAGGATGCGCCCTTCGACACTCTTGACCTTCTCCGCGATCCCGCTATCGCTGCTAAGCACCTCGAACTCCAGTACGTCCCATGCCATTGGCACATGCGGCTCCGCTAACCCCCGCCCTCACGAAATAGCGCGCAGGGCAGCGGCCTGCACACGATCGGCATCGTCGGCTTCTCGTGGAACAGCTTCGATATGTTCGCGCCGCCGGGCAAGCAGGCCGAGGTCTACCAGAAGATGGAGGACGCGCTCGGGAAGATCGACGACACGGCGCACCCCGGCCTCCGCAAGTCGTTCGAGATCGCGATGCAGCGCTTCGAGCCCGGAAAGCCTGGTAGCCCCGGCTGCGAATTCATCAGCTTCCCTGGTTTCTTGAGCGGACCGAGTAAGCGTCACTCGTTGGCTGGTGGTG
Source organism: Phanerochaete sordida (assembly GCA_019973155.2). Taxonomy (NCBI): domain Eukaryota; kingdom Fungi; phylum Basidiomycota; class Agaricomycetes; order Polyporales; family Phanerochaetaceae; genus Phanerochaete; species Phanerochaete sordida. The sequence continues at coordinate 699,091 of BPQB01000006.1, forward strand.
GTGCGCATGGTGCTGAACGCCGCGTGCAGACCCGCCTGAGGCCGGCAAGCGCTACGCCACGATCCTCGTCGCGATGAACCACGGTTTCTCGCGCGGCACCGTGCACGCGACGTCCTCGGACCCGCTGAAGGACCCCGAGATGGACGCGCACTACTTTGAGCAGGACTTTGGTGCGTCCTGCCCGCCGCGTCGTAGTCCCGAACCCGGTGCTGACGGCGGCCGCGGCGCAGACCTCGACATCCACGTCGAGATGGTCAAGTTCGCGCGCAAGGTCGCGAACACGTCGCCGATGAAGGAGATGCTCGTCGCGGAGCTCAACCCGGGGCTCGAGGTGCAGACGGACGCGCAATGGGCCGAGTGGCTCAAGCAGACGTTCAGCACCACCTGGCGTGCGTTCCCCCTCCCCTCCCCCCTTTTCATTATGCTGGTGAGGCTGACGCTATCAGCAGACACGGCGGGCTCGGCCGCGATGCTGCCGCGCGCGCAGAACGGCGTCGTCGACGCGAGCCTGAAGGTGTACGGCACGAGCAACCTGCGCGTCGTCGACCTCTCCGTCGTCCCGCTCCATTTTGCGTCGCACCCGCAGGCGACGGTGTACGCCATCGCCGAGAAGGGTGCGTCTTGCCGTTTTTGGCGTGTGTGCGTGCATTGCTGACGGGGCTGATGGTGATGTGTGTGTGTGTAGCGGCGGATATTATCAAGGCTGCGGCGTGAGCGGTGGTGGTACTACGAGGGGGCGGGGCGCGCGGTGTGTGAGGGACTTGAGTGGTTGGATGTTGGACGGGACGGAATGTTGTGTGTTGTAGACCGGACTGGGATGTATAATAGGTAGGAATCGTGAATTGTGTGTAGGCTTGAAAGAGGTTCGGCGGAGCTCTGCGCAGCGCGGTGGGTGCGCCGTCGAGTGCGCCGGTGGGTGTGTCGCTGTCGTTGGCTGCACGGGCGGTGGGCGAAGAGTCGCTGAGCAGACGCTTGCGCACCGAGCTTGGCTGGCCTAGAGAAAGGTCAGGGCGTGTGTTGGTTTCCCGCCCGGCGGCGCCGAGCCGCGGTACTTATCCCGGAGACCGCGAAGAGGTGCACGCCGTCCTCCGGGACCTTGAGGACGTACCTTGTGGTGGCTGTGCCGGGAGGGTGGCTGGATGTGTCTGTGTGGAGGTGGTGAGTGGTGAGTGGAGGGGAAGGGGTGGGAGAAGGCGGTGGAGGGAGCTGCAAAGGAGGAGGGAGCTGCAAAGGAAGAGGGAGCTGCAAAGGACGAGGGGTTGCAAAGGAGAAGGGAGCTGCAAAGGAGGAGGGGGCTGCAAAGGAGGAGGGGGAGCTGCAAAGGAGGAGGGAGCTGCAAAGGAGGAGGAAGTTGCAAAGGAGGTGGGAGCTGCAAGGAGGCAGGAGCGGCAGAGCCAAGAACGGCGCAAGCATCAGAAAACGCAAAGCGCGAGACGCACCTCAACAACGACACAGGCCGCGTCGCCCAACCTGCTCGTGGCGGGACGGGAGCTCGAGGCGGCTGGGGGAACGACGCCGCTGGTCGACGGGTATTTATATATATACCTCGCCGGCGGCAGACGCGTCGCGTCGCGTCGAGAGGTCACGTTGCGGTCACGTTTTTCGTGTTGATTCGCGTTCAACAGGCCTCCCGTTCCGCTTGCGGGCGGCGATCGAGCGTTGGACTTACGCCTCGCCTCCCGTCGCCCCGTCCTTGTGCACGCGATGCTGCAGCGCCGCGACGAGGGGCAAAGTTATATTTAGAGAAGGATGCTTTGCGCCTGTTCAAGGCGCTCCCCGCGCCACCTGCGCTCAAGGCACCCAAGCATCGTCCGAGCACTTCGTCGGACTCGCAGAGGATCAGCATCTGCAGGTCGTCCTCCGTCAGACGTGGCACGAGACGGCTGGTAGTGCGGCTCACGAGAAGGTGGGACATCGGGAGGGGCAGTGCATACCGAGTCGCAAGGGTAAGTTCGAAGACTTTCAATTCCATTCCTACAAGCTCGCAGGTGCGAGCATCGGACAGTACACACGGAAGACAAAAAAGAGCGGTGCAAGCCGTAACGAGACATACCGCGCATGACCGAAGCGTGGCACATCACCTGGAGTAGCCACCGCGATACCTAGGCTCCCGGCGCGGACTGGCCTCCCGCCGGTCTCGATCCCTCCTGCGGTCGCCATACCGGTCACGCTCACGGTCGCGCTCCCGGTCCTTCCCGCGCCGCTCGTACTCATTCTCGTGCTGGCGCCGCGCCGCACCGCGTATGCTGCCGTCCCACTCGCCGCCGCCGCCGCCGCCGCGCTCGCGCTCCCGGTCGCGCTTCGACGCGCCGCGGATCTGTATCGCGTCCGTCTCGCGCGACGGCCCGGGCAGGTCGTCGTACCGCACGCGCGCGCGCGGGTCGCGCGCGCCGAAGCGCCCGTCGTCGCGCTCGAGCTCGCCGAACGCGATCTTCGTTTTCGCGCGCCCGCTCCCGTGCCGCGGGCCCTTCGGCGTGCCGCCGCCGCCGCCGCCACCACTGCCGCCGCCGCTGCTGCCGCCACCGCTGCAGTGGTGCTTGCCGCGGTCGCGCCCGCGGTTGCCGCCGCGGCGCGCGAACCAGTCGTCGCCGTCGTCGTCCTGCGCCTCCTGCGCGCGCCGCTCCATGCGCGCCTTCTCCTTCTTGCGCCCCTGCTTCCCGACGTCGAGCGGCAGCACGTAGCCGTGGCCGTCGCCCCACTCGCTGGCGCGCGCGGCGTAGGACGCGGCTTTGCCTGGTTTCCGCGGCTGTGGGTTCTTCGCGTCCGCGAAGGGCCCGGTGTTGATGTTGTAGGTGCTGAACGCCGACGGGTCAAGGGGTCGGTCGTGGCCGAGGGAGTTCGCTTGGCAGTCCTGCATGTCACCGTCAGCTAGAGCGCATAGTGATAATTGGCACGAACACTTACGTCGCCAAGGTGTCCGCAGTCGCCACAGTTGTAGCACCAGTCTTCCGGCCCGATATAGCCTTCGCCACCTTCGCCAATGTCGAGCTCTCGTTTCTGCTCGCGCTCGGCGAGAATCTCTAATCGCTCAGACTCCTCGACGTATGTGTACATGCGCCATAACGTCGGACATTCCTGCAAGGAGAGGTCAGTCTGACATCGAGATCTGCAGAAACCACACGTACGCTTTTCTGGTGGTTTTCTGAACCACAGCGATCGCAGTCGTTGAAACCGCCGCTGCTCATGTGGCCACGGCGAGCATAACGATTTGGACAATCCTAGAAGCGCAGTGAGATATTGGAGGCGACATGACTTGTAGCATACGTACGCGATTGATATGTCCTTTCATACCACAAGTAAAGCAAACCTTGCTGATAGGACAGCTCCGAGTTCCATGTTCGTTCCGGACACCGCACGTCAGGCACTGTTAAAGAACGAAGATAGATGTGGTGTAAGCATGGAAGGACTATGTACGCCAGGCAAACGGGCTGACAATGATGACTGGGCAGTTCCACGTCTTGTGCTGTCCTTCTGCGCCGCATCTCTTGCAAACAATCTTCGCAGACTTGGGCTCCGCAGTTTCGGTCAGGTCATCAAAGTATCTAGCGACGCCACCCTGATATGAACAGCAATCAGAGCCGAGAGGACGAGTGACAAGAGATAGATACACACGCGTCGGTCATCGTCGTAGTCGAGATACTCGATGTAGTCTTCGTCCTCAGAGTCAGGCGGAGGCGGTGGTATAATCTGTATGGGTCCATCTCCAACATCTTCTCCTTCGAAGTAGGAGACATGCGCAGGAAGTAGCAAAGATGAGCTGTCGCTCGCGTTCTGCGTGGCGCTCGAGGTGGAGGGTGCTGAGAGTGGTGTGGGAGCGGAGTTGGGCAGCTTGGCATCCGCCGGGATGTTTGCTGGCGTGTCATCCACGAAAAACAGGTCGGATCCCGATGCTGCACCATCTCGGTCGTTGCCTGCGTTGTCTTGAACAGTGGAGGCCGTCGTGGTACGCTCACGGTCAGAGTCTCCGCGTTTACGCTTCTTCTTCTTTTTCTTCTTCTCTTTCGAGTCGGAGGTCGGCCTGTATGAATCGTCCTCGATATGCACTGTGGGCAGGTCTTCTGCGTCTGCCAACCTGTCGAGCAGACTCCGTATCATCGAGTCTTTCGACTTCGACTTGCCTGGCTTCCCAGACACATCCTTTGGCTCGTTCTCTGCCTCGGTATACTCCCTTGAGTCATCGCGTGAGACTTGTCCTGAGCCCTCTGTCGTCTCTGCCTCGACGATCTCCCCGTCCTCATCCCCAACCACCGTCAACTTCCGCTTCTTCTTCCGTCCCACTTTCCTAGCCTTCTTTGCCTTGCCCTCTGTATCATCCTCAACGGCCGCATCTCCATGAGCCTCTCCGTTGGCATCTGCCTTGCGAGACGGGCCCGGCGGCGACCGCCTGGCGCGTTTCTTCGGCCGCTGCGGGGACTCGTCCCCAGAGTCTACGACGATGACCTCGCGGTCGTCGGCCGTCAGGTCTATGATCTCTTGCTCTGCCATGGAGTCGTCTAGCGCCGAGATAGAGAGGCAAGCGTGAGTAGAGGGCGCCGGAGCGGGCGTCGTCGCAGAGTGTGAGCAAGCAAGGCCCAAAATCGACGCGGCGTGCGGCGATCAGAATTGATGACGGGTGCCGCTTTGGGACGAGGGCTCGTCGCGTCAGGCGCCGCCGCCAACTCGTGATATCTCCTCCCTCCGGCTTCGCTTCCCTTTCTTTCCACGACCACCAACATGACTCTGCAAGGCGGCGCGCTGCACGAGATCTACGTCCACGACTTGACCTTCTCGTTTGCGCCAGCCGACCCGCGCGTCCAACCGTCACTCACCAACGTCTCGGTGCAGCTGCCGAAGGGCTCGCGTACCATCCTCGTCGGTGCCAACGGGGGTGAGCCGCTTGGTCTACTGGCCAACACGCGTAACTCATGAGAGGTACAGCTGGAAAGTCTACGCTGCTGCAGATTCTTGCCGGCAAGCGTCTCATCTCGCGTGAGGGTACCGAAGTGAAGATCAAGGACCGCGATGTGTTCCGCCAGTATCCCCACGGAGTGACCTTCCTGGGCACAGAATGGTGCGCAACAATCTATGATATATTATTTATGCGTTGTGTGATATATGGTCGCGTTTTGTAGGGCCATGAACCCAGTCGTTCGGGGCGATATCAAGGTCGAAGACTTTCTCAACTCGGTTGGAGGCTATCGCCACAAGGAGAGACGCGACTTGTTGCTCGAGATCTTAGATGTCGACCTTGACTGGCATATGCACGCCATCAGCGATGGAGAGCGTCGTCGTGTACAGCTGGTCATGGGTCTTATGGGCGAATGGGATGTGCTGCTGCTCGATGAGGTAACCATCTTCGTTCCTCGTATGATATTATGCTGATCGCGGCACAGGTTACGGTTGACCTCGATGTTCTCGTGAGAGATGATCTCCTCAGATTCCTGAAGAAGGATAGCGAGGAACGCGGCGCTACGATTCTCTGTACGTTGCCATGCGATGAACCCAATGGTCATACCTGATCTATCTGTCAGATGCTACCCACATCTTCGACGGACTGAACGACTTTCCCACTCACGTCGCGCATATGCGCTTTGGCTCGTTCGTCACACTGCCGACCGCATGGCCTTTCGCAGAGGTAGACGCGAACGGACCCAACACTCAGCTGTACAGCGTCGCGCTACAATGGCTGAAGGAGGACCGCAGCTTCCGTAAGGAGCTTGAGAAACAGGGCAGGAAGATCAGGGGCCCGAGAAAGGACGAGGTGCGTAGGCCTGAACAATATACCGGCAAGTATGTGTCTCACTATTTGCTTTGCAGGTACCGGTCGACTCGGAGACGTTCTATAAAAAGTATGCCATCCAACTATTGTGTTTGAAGAGCAACTGACCGATGTCATTGTCTAGATACGATTACAGCCACTAGCTGCATTTCTGGCATTTTTGTGCTCACAACGTTCAACACTTTGAGCACGCCCTCTAGTTCAACACCACTGTAGCAATAGCTCAACGCTCGGATACCCTGCATTCAACCTGCATGTCTCTCCTCATTCAACTGTAGATCTAGACCGCCTGTATTTCACGTCTTCGCAGCATGGCAATGGATAAAATGTGACCCTTTCCTCGAGTCTGCCGACGGCGCGTCCCTTGTTCTTGCCGCAGGCTTCGGGTTCGCGGCCTCGGGGGCCTGGACTGCCTTCCGCGGAGGCGCCCAGGATAAACGCCTTTTGAGGGAGTTATCAAGGAAAATAAACGCGATTAGATATTGACCCTCTCCTGGTTGTTTCTAAACCACTCGGACGGCAACGACGTTGATCCATTTCGCTCCTTTCACCGTCGTTCTCGCCGTGCTGGTCATCGCAGGGCGTATTCTGCCCCTTCTTCACCCTGTCTCTTTCGGAATCTGAACCCAGTCGCTCCTTCCCTTTCGTACTCAGTCCACCGTCACCATGGCTCCAGATCTCATGCTCTTCTCAAGAGACTGTGTCCCCTGCCCGGACGTAGTTCCCCCTTGCTCGTGCGCACCTGACGAGCAGTGCATATCCAACTCGAGGTGCGTGTCACGCGCGGCAACTGCTTCGCTTTCGCGTCCAGGCTGACTGTTCCGCTCGCAGGACGTGTGGGCAGTGCGCGACAAATCAATGCGTCCCCCTGGACGATACCAGCTCGTCCTCTTCGTCCGGAGGAGTCAGCGGAGGTGCGGTCGCAGGTGCGGTCATTGCCTCCGTCGTCTTCCTCGCCGCCGTCATGCTCGCGCTTCTGTGGTACCGCAAGCGTCAGCGCGAGCGCCGCGCCGCATCTTCCGCCACGGACGACAAGCCCGACGTCGTCGCACGCGCGGAGGACGTCCTTGGCCGGCCAGACCCCAACGAGAAGCCCGGTGTGCCAGAGGCCCAGGAGATGCACACAGTCAGGATATACGGCGGTGCCTCAAACACGACCATCAATCTTGATCCCGAGTCTCAGGGCGACTCGCTAGCCGCTGTCCATGGCCACAACCCGGTGCGGATGTCGACGCAGTCCAATCCCTTCGCGGACTCGCACTCGATCCAGAGTGCATCCACTGGCACGCACTCCAACGTCATCCCCATCGCGCTCGTGCCTCCAGGCTCGGTCTCGCTGCACTCGAACAGCAACGGCGCGTCAAATTCTACGCGCTCGGATCTGAATTACGAGCATGCGAACGTGTCGGGCGACACCGTCGGAACTGGCAAGCAGTATGCGAAATCGACAGTGTCCAACATCCGCAACTCGTACATGACCACCGGCAGCTTCGCCAGCGATCTCCTGAACGAGGCGCCAGTGATCATAACACCGTCGCAGGGTGCTGTGAAACAAGTTCTCGGCGTCGTCAAAGCGGAGGTCATTCGCACACCGCCGGGGTCTGTATACGCGAGCTCAGAAGCCAACAAGTCGACGGGCTCGCTCAGCGTGTCCAGCTCCCGCCCGCCAGTCCGTTCACCGCTTGCTGGGTCGAGCTTTGGACCCCTGGAGTCCATGGCGGAAGAACACGAGGAGCAGGACATTGCCACGCGTGGAGATCCCTTCGGCGACGAGCACTCGCCCTTCCCAAGCGCAGCCCTCACCGGCGGGTCGTCTCCTGCGCCCACAGCCACGACGTTCACTAGCAGCGAGCAGCAGCACTGGGACTCTCAGGGACCCAGGACACCGATGAAGAAGCTCAAGGAGCCGCGGCCAGCAAGTGTCAACACCCAGGCCGGGTCTATTATTGGGGCAACCATCACCAACGCATCTCGCGTTCATCTCGGCCTCGATCAGATTTCTCCTCGCCGCGTCCCTTCGCATGCGTTCCTAGTCCCCGCTTCGTCCGACCTCCCTCACACGCCTGTCAGCGCGCCATTGAGTACTGCGCGGTCGCAATACCGGATGACGAGCGCGAAGCTGGTGGCGCCTGTGACGTCGAGCGAAACGACGCCGACAGCATCCGCAGGCTTCCTCGAGCGACAGCAACGGCAGGCGATCGAGGAAATGGAGGCGACGAGGCTGTCTCGGGCATCGGTCGTGAGCTCGGCATCCACGCGTGCCGATTCCATCCTCGAGGGCTTCCCATTCGTCCCTCCATCGCCCATCTCGGACAGGCCAGCCCGCACACCGCCACGCTCGCCCCTTGCGCAGTCGGCGTTCACGGGCAGGAGCGTGAGCCCCTCGAAACCGGCGCCGGAAGCGCCGCTCCCGCCGCCGCCGAACCGGAAAGTGCTTGGCATGTCGACCGCGTCGCAGTCGTCGACGATGTCGAACGGCCTCGGCTCGTTCCCCTTCCAGATCGACAACGGCAGCGGCGCCGACGCCGCGGAGCAGTCGTCCGCGCCGTCGAGCTACCCCGGCAAGCAGCGCGCGAGCCTCGACACGCTCGCGCTCACCGCGGACCTGCAGAGCTACCCGCTCGGCTTCGATCGGGAGGCGGCCATGGAGCACTACCCCCCGAACAACAGGCACTGATGTGCTCACGCGCCAGCCCCCGCGCGGTCTGCATGAAAAACAGACGTCCCTGTCGTCGCCACGTTGCTCTCATGTCGTGTGTTAATGTCTTCTCCCCATCTTCTGGTACTCTTATCGCGTCGCTGTATTCTGAATGGACTCCTCGTTGTACACCAGAAAGCCCTCTTCGTCGGTTGTCATCGTTTGCCCTCCCTGTCGCTCCTTAAAGGATACCTCCCTGCTCCCACCTCCCCTACGGACGCTTGCTGACTGCTTGTCGTAGATTTCCCTTCTTAAAGGTATGCACGCCGACGCAGATAACCCGTACACTCGCTAACGTCTATCCTTTTTAGATGACTTGCCCGGCTTTCGTTGCTTCGCTTCACGTCCATATACCACGTTCGCGACTCGCCCGCCTCCGTCGTTTGTGCCCAAGGTTGAGTCCGTCCTTCCCTCTTACTTTCCTTCCACGCACTCTCCTTGCGTCCTTTGGCCCTCCTTCATCTTCTGCAGCGGCCGTTGTTTTGTTTAGAACGGGTCCTGGCGTCGCCCTGTCCCTGCGTCACGCGGTCCTGCGGGACGTCTGGCGGTGCATGCTTGGCGACAGCCCGCATATAGGTGGTTGAGGGTTTGCTTGTCCTCTTATTGTCTATTTAATCCGTCCGGCGGCGCTGCTGGTCACTGCTGGGTTCACCTTCTTACGTTACGACCTTCACTTGTGTATTGCATACTGGCTGATTATATTTATCAAATGCGAACATGGACGCTCTACCTGCCGACACTGTCGAGGATGGGTCGCACCGGGATACCCACGCTGTCCTAGGAATCGGAATACTCACAATTGGACGCACAGGGGAATAGGGCAAATAACCTGCCGAAGTGCAATGCGCAGGCACGAAACCCAATCACGAATCACGATGCTGTACGGCTTTGGGGGTCGTCTTGAGTGGCCTGGGATCGCAGTGCGTACGTGAGACACGTCCTCTCCCCTTCACGCCCACCGCCCAGACCACTGGCTGATGCAACTGTCGCCGCGACACTTGCAGCTCGTCGCATCTCCGTCAGGCAATTAGACACGAATGATCGTGGAGCCGCTTTCCGTGCTCGCAGCGCTCGGAGGCGCAGTGAAGGGCCTCTATGAGATCGCGAGCAAGGTGAAGGAGAACCGCGAGCAGTGCGTCCGGCTGTGCCTGCATATCACCAGCATCCTCGATGTCATCGACGCCGAGTGCAAGGACGGGCTGCCCCCGCGTCTGGCCAAGCGGATGATCAAGCTAACGAGGTGGGTGCTCGACGACGACGGGATGCCCTTCGGCTCAATTAATTATATGCTGCAGCGCGCTGTTAGACCTCACTGTCACGTTGGAAGGCTTGCACAAGAGCTCATTTCTCCAGAGGGTCATTTGGCGGGACCAGATAGCGACAAAGATACAAGAGTTGTACAAGGACATCTTCGAGGCGGTGCAGGACCTGAAGGTGTGAAACTCGCCCTGGCAAAGCGACGACGTGCTAACTCTGTCTGGAGCTCGGTATAGCATTTGATGTCAGCAAGGTGCAGCAGGAGAATGAGAACGCGAGGCAAGAAGACGCCGCCACAGCGAAACAGAATTTTGACCGCCTCCTGAGTAATGATCAAGAAATTCTTGGTGTGAGTGTGCATATACAGCGAGCGATGTAGGAAAACATTCTGAAGAACCTACGCAGGAACTTGAAGTCCACAAACAACAAATGCAAGAGGCCATTGTGTGTCTGCACCGAGTACGCCCTTTATTGCCCTGGTACTTTAAGTCCAATTCGCTTATGCCAGTCTTCCCCTAGTATCTAGAACAGCTGCCCGATTCCGTAGAGCGTCGTTACCTCGAGAATGGTATGCACGCCCTCCAACGACGTTCGGGCCCCTTACGAATCATTCCCGACGTCTTCGTTATTACCTCGCTTGACGTCATCATCCATGACGACAAGAAACTCGGTCAGGGAGGTTTCACGTCCGTGTACGAGGCGCACTGGAGAGGAACAAAGGTCGCCGTGAAGGTCATGGACCGAGGAGTCCCGGCATCCGTACGTCTAGGTCAATTCTGGTCGCTCGACGTCGCCTCATGCTTCCCACACAGGCAATTGAAAGAGAAGTAGACGTCTGGAAGCGATTACGGCACCCACACATTCTTGAGTTCTTCGGCGCCTGTTCGATAGCAGACCCGCCTTTCATGGTCTGCGCATACAAGCAGAATGGGGACGCCGTGGATTATCTACGACGATTTCCGAACGCCAATCGTCTGCAGCTTGTGAGTCATGAAACACGACCCCTCAAACCCGAACTCATTGGTCCGCATAGCTATACGAAGCAGCATTGGGCTTGGCGTACCTGCATGCCAATGGAGTAGTTCATGGCGATATCAAAGCTGTAAGCGTCGACCGTTCGGTGTCATGTTGGAGGAGATTACTTATGAGCATCCCACAGTCCAACATCTTGATAGATCAACATGGCAAGGCATGTCTCTCAGATTTTGGGCTGTCCCAAATCAAGATCCATACGACGTCCATCCGCTGGGGATCGGGAAATACCCCTCCGCACGGCACCGCTCGCTGGATGTCACCGGAGCATATGACGGTCGGAGTCACGAACAAGAGGACCGACGTGTACAGCTTCGGAATGACTATGTATGAGGTTCGTTTGAACTCTACTTCGCAGCCCAGCATCATGTTGACTCGTATCAGGTCTTCACGGACAGCCCTCCGTTTGCAGCCACACCTGAGAACATGCTGCTCCCCGTTATCTGCGACCGCGGTATCAGACCATCTCGTCCAGAAGACCCTGCCGTGGAGAAGAATGGGCTCAACGACGAGATCTGGGGTGTCATGACCCGGACCTGGGCTCAGCAGCCCGAGCGGAGACCTCAGGCGCCCGATATCCTCAGCATGTTGACGCGTCACACCGCCCTCGTCTCCGTGGACATCGGCGAGGGCGTCGATTTCCCAGTCACAAAGATTTCTCCAATATCTTCAGTACCGGTGCCCTCAAAGACAGGCCCGACGCACTCGCGCACGACAACCGTTGCGTCGGCGTCGAGTACTGCGAGCTCGACGTATTCTGCCCAGAGAATGGAGTTACGCATCATGCCGGAATCTTTCTCCCCGACCTCGAGCACGCATTCGTTGGGCACTATGTCGAGTGGTCGCTCGTTGGTTAATACTCCGAAGTCAAGCGACGGCATTGAGACTGCGGCACAGAACGCTCGACATCTCAGCTCACCATCCCATAAGCCATATGTCTCGGCCGGCGCCCAGGAGCTCATCGACTTTCTTGACGAAGGACCACTGCCGGACGAGGCAGACGTGGAAGATGAAAGCGAGTACGCGCTCGCAAGGAAGCACGACGCTCCTCAGAAGCGAACACTAGGTTTACCGCGGCTACCGAAGAGCCTGACCAAGCTCGCGCGAAAGCGCGACAGTCTCGATGCGAGGTCCCGCAAACAATCGATTGCCTCCATGCCTTCAAGCGAGGGTGGCCAGTCCTCGCGATCGACCGTCACAAAAGACGTGCAAGAGCTCATCGACTTCCTCGACGAGGGCCCTGGGGACGACGATAACGCATCTCTTACCTCCCTCTCGCCGCGCACCGGCCCTGCCTTCCTCCGTACACTCGGCCGGCGTCCACGCCTCAAGGATGTCGACGTCGCGGCCTCGCGCGCTCTCCCCACCACGCCATTATTGCTGGAGCCGCAGAGTCCGGGCTCCGCGAGTGACCGGTCCTCACCGTACATCTCGCAGAGCGCGCGCGAGCTCGTAGCATTCCTCGACGAGGGCCCACCGCCGGCACTGCGCCGACACGTGCGCGACGGCAGCACCGCGTCGTCCGAAGTGGACTCGCCGTCGAGCGCGCGCCGCATCCGCGATATGTTCATGCGGCGTGCAGGTGCATCCGACGGCCCCGAGCCTTCGCCAAGACCCGGAGATAGGATAGGCTTGCCGGACAGATCTCGACGCGCGTCGTCTGCGAGCTCCGTGGACCCCTTCCTGCCGCTGCCCCTCGCGCGGGGCGGTGACTCGTCCGCGGCGAGCCAGAGCCAGGACGACAGCGGCTCCGTGCTGTCCGAGCTCGCCGAGCCGCACAGCGTCGCGCAGGCGCACGCGGCGGACGCACGCGCACCGCCGTCGCCACATTGCGCGGGTGAACCATCCCGCACGGATCCTGCGAGTTCGAGTCAACCCAGTCGACCGTCCAGTCATGCTCTGGGGACCCAAGAGTCGAACGCGCCGTCCAGCCAATCACCACGCCCGCCGTCGGACCAAGCACACAGCAGCGACTTCGCACTCCCGCTGCGCACGGCGCCTCCGCCACGCGGAGCAGGTGTGCCGCAGCCCGAGCCTGGTGGCGCGGCGCCGCGGCTGCCGGAGGCGGTGGGCGCAGCGGCGCCGTACGTCGTCGTGCTGTCGACGCTGGCGCTGTACATGCTGCTCTTCGCCCCGGTCGCGGCGTAGCCGTTGGGGCGGCGCCGGAGGGCCGCGTCGCGCGGCGGCGAGGGGCGGCGTCCGTGCGTCGCGGGGCCGCTCCTGCTGTCAGCGCGCTGAGCGCGACGGAGCGCGGGATGTACGGGATGACAGTGCGCCGCGGCGCTGTGATTTGGTGGGATGCGACCTCCCTGGACCCTTGGCACATTGTCTACATCCTGCAAATCATTTTTCGTCCCGTCCTCATTCGTGAAGCGCCTCCCCATCTCCTCCAGTCAAGCAAGGGGAGATGGTAGAGCTTCGCATGAGCTTGATGGAATGGCTATAATACCAGTTCAAGTTGTCCATCAAGTGTTCTCCACTCTACTCACATACGTCCTCCCTCGAAGCTCCTCAGCTCCCGGCAAGCTCGAGCGGGTCCACTTCTGGCCTGACGCCTGACGACCCGCCCGTGATTTCGACGCGAATCTGTGCCTCGTCCCGGCTCCTGGTCCCAGGTCCTGCACGATCGCCGAGCCACACAGCGCCACGCGGCAGCCGCACACAGGGCCTACTCACCCTCGCACCGCCCCCGCCACTGCACTGCGCACGGAAAGCACAAGCGTCCGAGTCAGCTATCCAACCATACGCCGGGGAGTCACGTCCCCAGAAAGCCGAGCCACCCCAGCCCAGCCAATCGCGCAGCCCACCCCCGAGTCACAGACGCACAGACTCACAGCAAGAGGGCCGCGCACGCCCGCCTGCGCACGGCGCCCCCGCCACGCGGCCAGCGCGCGCCGCAGCGCAGAGCCGGAGGCGGTGGGCGCAGCCGTCCGACGCCTTGCTCGCCGCGCTGCTGCGTTTTTCGCCCCGATGTGCGTCGTAGCGAGCACGGAGGGCCGCGCGGCGTGCGTGCCCCGCTTGCCGCGGGGGCGCCTGCGGGCTCGGTCAGCGCGCTGAGCACGGCGGAGCGCGGGGCGTTGCGTTGCGGGATGACGGGGGGCCGCGCGCGCTGCGCTCCGGGATGACGCTGTGGCAGTGGCATGACGCGGGTGTGCTTTCGACGTCCGCGCCCGAGGTGCCGCCGCGCGTTGCACATTCGTCGTGCGCGCCAGGGAAACTGGTCATCACTCTGCTGGGTGTTCGTGTTCGTATAATACATCATCCATTCCGTGATTGCATGGGCGGGGGTCTGTATCTACATACATGCGTGGTGCAAAATCTATCGAACAAAGCGTGATGCTACGTGTGCCGCGCACAGAGTAGGGGTGGTGGTATCGCTACAGGTTGAATACATGGGTAACTGTACACATTGCGCATAAGGAGCCGAGACGAATTAGGTGCGGGCCGCATGAAGTTGCATAGGGGGTATTATGGCCATCTCGCGTGGCGTCTAGTGTAGGTGCGGGGGTATGCGTCCGAAAGGTGCGAAAAGCCCGCCCCGACCCGCCTGAGGCCGGCCGGAGGGCAAAATGGGGAAACCCGCGTGGGGCGCGGGCGCGGCTTACAGCGCGAAGAGCTCGTCGAGCGCGGACATGGGTGGTGCAGCGGCGCCGCCATGCATTCAGCCGACGGCCTGCTGGTTCGTGTAGTACCAGCGCTGCGGATCACTGTACAGCACGCCCTGGTCAGCATCGGGCGCGAACACGGGCGGGAGAGGGACTGACGACGCGTTCTCCGGCACGCGCGGGAGCGCGTACGGCTCGCCGCGGGCGTGCAGCAGCCCGCCGTCGCCCGGCGCGAGCTCGTAGCGCGCCTTGGGCTCGCCGCCGTCGTCGCTGCCGCCGCCGTCGCCGAGGCGCTGGTAGCCGTTGAAGCCGTCCCAGCTCAGCCGCGCGCCCGCGGAGCCGACGCCGCCGTGGTACGGCGCGGGCTGCGGCGAGTGCGAGAGCGGCGAGTGCGACCCGTAGGACGTGTTGATCGGCGCGAGCAGCGCCGTGTTCCCGACGGGGCTGCCCGTCTCGAGCTTCGTCGAGTACACGCCCGGGAGCCCGCCCGGCATGAGCGGGTGCCCCTGCTGCTGCTGCTGTTGCTGCTGCGGCTGGTGGTGCTGCTGCTGGTGCTGGGGCAGCGGCGCAGGGGACGAGATCTGGCGCAGACTCGGCAGCGTATACGGTGCCGAGGTCTGCGTGGGGTACTGGAGGTTGTTTTGGCGGGGCGCAGGCTGCAAGTGGGCGTGGAGACGATCCTGCCAGTCGCGGTCAGGGCTGACGAGGGCGTAGTTCTCTGAATAGCGCAGGTGAGTAACGTGCCCGTTCCGGAACATTCGAGGAGTTGCCTTACCTTCGCCGTAGCGTCCAGGTGAGTCGTCGCCTGAGCCGGCCATGATAGCTGTGAGGAAATCTTCCTTCGTCGAGCCAAACCTGTATGCGATGAGTCAGTCTTTGTCATGCGCAGACGTTTCGTGTCCGATGGACTTACGGTTGCTGGAGTCGTCCCCGGGGTCCGAATGGGCCTATCTTGACTCGCCGTATTATGTGAGCGGCGAGCTGGTCTCTTGAGAGGTCCTGGATGAGGCCCCGCGCGCGGGGATCGTCTGAGCTGATGATGGTGCCGAGCAGTGCTTCGACTTGGTGTAGTCGACGCTCGAGGGCGAGGATGTAGCCCTTTGGTGGGCCTCGCTTGTGGCTTGGGCCGACATAGGTGCATGCTATAGGTAGGGGGACGGTGGTCAGTGTACTGCAGACGGCGAGGTCGTGTGCGGGGTACTCACAGACTCCCATGGCCGAGCAGGCGCGGCAGACATTGTCTACATCAGACCTCTCGCACTTGCTCTTTGTCCTGCGGCACTGGTCGCAGGCTGCGGGATGGGGTCAGTCAGCAGAGGTCGCGGTGTGGGCTAGTGTGCACGACGTACCTCTTGTGCTTCGTCGACGTGAAGCAGCACCGCGGGCAGAGGAGGCGGGGGATGCGCCGCGGCCGTCTTCGTCGGAAATCTCTGGAGTAAGGTGTCGTGGTTGCATGGTATGCGGGGGAGAGGGCAGGAAGAAAGTTAGGGAGTAGAGAGTCGCGGGGCGAGTTATATACTATCAGGCAAAAGGGCCGAAAGAAGGAGGATATATGGAGCTGGGTCGTTGGGGCCTTGTTTGGGGGACAGGATCCATAGCTCCATAGGCTATATACGAGATCAGGCTGGAGATCCAAAGCCACGCGCCACATGAGCTGACTATTTTCTGGCCGAAGTTAGCAGTCGGACTCTAGACTGAAGCCGTTTGACTCCTCGTTCGGCCGCGGCCTCTGCACACAGGCGGAGAGTTATGGGGCTGTGCTCCGCCTAGCACATTCGAGCACCCTCTCCCCGAGCCATGGCTTTCGAGCCCGCCGCCGCCGTCCCCGCCGCCCTCTCCGCTTCTCTGCGCGGCCACGGTCGACCTTGACGTCACGCAGCAGTGCAGCTGGCCACGGATGGCTCTGGGGAGGAATGGATTTGATGCAGTGGAGAGGCGAGGGGAGACTCGTGCGAACACGAGGGGGTCTAGCGCGCACTCCACTTTGCGCGTCAGTGCCCCCTCGGAGCGCGCAGCCTTGCAGATCCCGCCGGCTGGGACCGCCCCGCCTTGCCTTGGCCCGTGGCGGCCGTAGCAGCTGCGAAGGTTTCGGCGCACAGCACGCCCGCAGGCAAAGGGCCAGGCCGCCCAAGGGCCGCCTCCACTGTCAGCCAGGAGCAGCCAGCACACTCCGGCTGAGTCAATCCCGGCCCTCCCCGCCACGCGGCCCTCCCGCAGAAAACAAAGCAGCACCCTGCACGCTGCACGGCGCGTGCGCGCACTGACTGTGCACCGTGATCCGCGCCACTTCCGCCGCCCCGCTGCGCAGGTAATACAGGCCACCACAGGCGGCCACCTTGACTAATCCTGCCTGACCGAGCCAAGCGGCGTCGCCTGCACGTCGCGGACAGGGCCTCTGCCCGGCACGCAGCAGAGCCCGGAGCTCATGTAGCTTAATGTGCAGCTTCGCATAGCAGTGCAAGCTCAAATTCGACGCTTATGAATTTACAAAGCACCTGACGGGGGCAGAAATCTGTCGCTCCATCACGCTCGTGGCTCGAGGTCACGCTCAGCGGTGCTCAGGGTCCTGCTGATGGCAGGCGTGGGACTCCAGGAGCCACGGGCGGCTAGAAATACATCCGCGTCGTCTGCTGGGGCACGCTAAAACGGCGGGTTTGCAGATCGGGTCCGGAACGTTCGTGTACGTTCAGCCATCCCCGCCCGCCGCTGCGCCACGCCAGCGTATCTGAAACCCCTTGGGTCACCGACCGCAGCCCTCCCGCCACGCCGCCACACTCGCTCGGGGCTGCTACCGATTGCCGGGCCCGGTTAGTCAGGCCATGTGGTATATCAGCACCGAGACACTGCATCGGCGGCAGCAGCGCACCCCCGCACCTCGACGTCAACGCACTTTGCAAGCCTTCCTACGCCTGCCGAAGTAAACCGCATCGCTGCGCTGCCATTCCGGATGCTGACAGCCCGCGCCCAGATATCTATAATGGCTCATGTCAGCGCGCACCCCTCGCTCTCATGCGGAGGCCGACACGAGCTCGAGAAGCAGTACCACCACGCACGCCTGCACGTCGCACAGCTTGCGCGGCGGCTCAACGCGACGAGCCCCGCCGTCGCGCTGCCCGATGAGCTGCTGGTCGAGATATTCAAGTGGCTCACGGTCAGCCATTCCCAGTCCATCAGCACTGTCTACGACTGCTACAGGTGGATTTCTGCGACACACGTATGCCATCGCTGGCGCACCGTCGCGCTCGACGCGTCGTCGCTCTGGACGGACATATCTGTCCATGGCAAGCTCGACTGCACCCGGATGTTTTTGAGCAGGTCGAAGCACCAGCCGCTCAGCGTCGCAGGTGACGTTGGACGCGACACGGCGAACCCCGCGGGTGCCGGCTTTCGTGCTTGGGAGACAGTCTTCCAGCATGCGGCGCGCATCGAGCGGCTCTCCTTGATGTACAGAGAAGAGATCTCCTCGGCCTTCCAGGAGCGGTTGGCGCGCTTCATACGCGCAAGCCCCAAAGAGTTCCCGCTCCTGAAGGCCCTCTCCATCGACCGCGGCAACAGCCCCATCACGCAGCTGCCGCCGCTCCTGGAGCTCCTCGGCGCGCACTCCCCGCTCGAAGAGCTCCGCGCGCGTTCGCTGCCCCTCCCGACGCTCGCCCCGGTGCTGCCCCCGACGCTGAAGCACCTCTACCTCACCGACTTCGGGCACCGCGCGCCCGTGCCCGAGATGTGGGCCGCGCTCCTCGCCGCGCTGCGCGCCCTGCCGCGCCTCGAGACGCTCAGCCTGCAGGACGGCCTCCCCGCCGACCCGCACGCGGGCTTCCACGCCGCGCCGCACGCGCCCCTCCCCGCGCCGCCCCCGCTCCCGCTCCCGCGCCTGCGCACGCTCCACGCGCTCTGCAGCGCGCCCGGCCAGGGCGCCGCCGTCGCGACCTTCTTCGCGACCCTCGCCCCGCCGCCCGCCGCCCGCCTCCGCGTCGCCGTCACCGGCGACCCCCTGCGCTTCCCACAGCACGACCTCCCCGCCGTCGGCGCCGCGCTCGGCGCGCACCTCGCCGCCGCCGCAGCGGCCGCCCCCGCCACCGCGCTCCGCGCCCTCAGCGTGCAGCGCGCGCCGGACCCCGCGGGCGCCGTCGCGCTGCACGCGTGGCGCGCCAGCGCCGGCCTCGCGCACGCGGGCCTCGTCCCGCCCGGCCTGCTGCACGCGCCGCCCGCTCTCGCGCTGCGCCTGCGCAACTACGCGCCGACGGCCGCGCACGCGTTCGCGGGCGTGCTCCCGCGGCTGCCGCTGCACGCGCTGCGCACGCTCGTGCTCGACGGCGCGGGCGCGGAGCCGGGCGCGGGCGGCTGGCGCGCGGCGTTCGCGCAGGCGCGGGACGTGCGCGCGCTCGCCGTCGCGGGCGGCGCGGTGCAGGCCCTGCCCGAGGCGCTGCACCCGCACCAGGGCGCGCTGGTGCTCTTCCCGCGGCTCGAGGAGCTTAAGCTGTATGACGTCGAGTTCCTGGTGCACACGGATGATGGGGAGGGCGACGGCTGGTGGTCGCATGCCGCGTGGTTCGGCGCGTTTGTCGACGCGCTGCACGCGCGCACGGCGCTCCGACCGGGGCTGCGCCTCGCGAAGCTCTACGTCGAACGGTCTGTCCGCGTCACGTCAGACGAGGTGGACGAGCTGCGGCGGCATGTCGGTGAAGTCATCTGGGACGGCGTGACGGGCGACGAGCCGGGCGCGGTCGACTTCAGCAGCGGGTCCGAGAGCGAGGATGACGAAGATTACCTGTAGAGCACGCCCCCGCGGGGCCTAGCACCTGCACGGATGCAGCGGTTCGACGCACACGCGCCCCATCAGACTGACATAACGCACGGATCGCCGCCAGCGCATGATGACTTCCAGCACGGCACTGCATAAGCATGACAAAGAAACCCGCGCCGCCCACGGGCGACCACAAACTCAAACACCCGTCAACCTCTCCTGCGCCGCTTCCGCTTGTGCTCGCCCGCCTCCACCGGGGCCGTGTCCTGCGCAGCCGCACCGCCCCGCACGGCCTTCTCGACGGCCTGCCGGCGCACCTTCTCGGGGACCCTGCCCCAGTAGAGCTCCTCGCGCGCGCCCTGCACGCGCTCGACGGCGATCGCGCGCAGCGGCCCGCCGGGGGGCGCGCCCGCCGCGTCGAGGCCCGCGGCCTGCGCGGTCGGGCTCTCGGCGAAGAAGCGCACGAGCTGCGCGGTGAAGCGCGGCGCGGCGAGCCGGACGTGGCACTAGCACGCGCGGTGAGCACGCAAAGAGAGCAGGGCGCGCCGGGCACTCACGGTGTCCATGCCCTTGCTGAAGTCGACGTAGTCGATGCCGGCGTCGGGCGCGCCTGCGCTGGCGTCTGCGAACGCGCGCGCGAGCAGCGTGCGCAGCGTCGTCTTGTTTGTCTCGGGGTGCACGTGCCGGACGAAGACGAGGCAGTCCGGGGGGAACGGCGCCGAGAGGTCCAGCGTCGCGGCTGGAGGCGCGTCCGGCGCGCTCGCCTCCTCCGGCGCTGCGGGTGGTGGCGGGTCGGACGTAGTAGGCTCGTCCGCTTCGTCCGCCGCGTCTTCTTCTGCGATCTGGTCCAGAAGCCGCTGCCGATACGCCAGGAACTCGTCGTTCAGCTTGCCCCAGTGGGACTTGGTCGTCATCCGGAGCCCATACCGCGCCGCATCTGAAAGGTCCTTTCCAGCGGTCGCGCTCGGTGACGGCTTCGCACGCTGCCACGGCCAGTGCTGCAGCAGGGAGGCGACGTCTTCGGCGTTGGCGAGCGTGACTAAAGCGAAGCCCTTGCACTTCGGCTGCCCGTCGGGCTTGTCGAGGTGATGTCGTGGGAGGGAAATGTGCTGCACGCGTCCGATGAGGTCATCCGTCGTACTTTCGGGAAGCAGACTTGTAATGAATCTATATATGCCCGCAACGTTCCGGTGTTGAGGTGGCACGTTTTCCTGTGGGCGGTCAGGCCAGGGCATTATGAGACGGTGACAAACGCACGATATAGATAGTCCTCGCATCCCATTCGTTCCGCATGGAGTTGCGCGCGCGGTAAAGCGCGTCCTTCGCGTCTTTCAAACGGACTTCATATCCTCCCAGTGCGTCGCGCGAGGTCGGGTTCTTCCCGTACCATGCTTGACGAGACGGAGCCGACATTAACATCCGGACGTCGAAGATGTCGGAGGCATGTGCGCGAATCGCCTTCACTAGGGTGCCCTCGGGCGGGAGAGGGATGTCGTCCGAGAGCGGAAGCCTGTCAATCAGCGCGACAAGGGGTATGTCTTCGTCGTCATGAGTCGGTCATAGCACAGCAAGGTAGTGCAGACGTACAGCCTTCCTCTGCGAACTCTAACGTCCTCCTAAGCTCTGCGTCCGCCCACAGTGCATAGTCCGTCATCGTCAGGCGCAGCATGACTGCGCAGTCTTCTTCGCTCAGCCATCGACCATCTTGCACAGCCTTTTCTTTGCCCCTGGAAGTCGAAGAAGCTAAAGAGGGTGCCACACGATCTGCAGGGTTTGTGACGTCTTCTGTTGACGATTGCGAGGTTTCGCCTACTTTTGCAGCCTCAGCCGAGGAATTATGGGCTGTCGCAGTTGACCCAGTGGAATGACCGTCTTTCCTCTGCAAAGATTTGGCAACCTTGCGAGGTATGAAAGGGAGCATGGTGAGGTTGTGAGTGAGTGAGACGCAACTGGCGGAGACAAGCTCAAGACCAGACGAATTCAGGAAGCGCCGGCATTGTGGCTGAGCTTCCTCCGCGTGAAAGTTGGAACCGACCACGACCTACTCGAGTCGACCTACCCACTTGTACCCTTGTCCTATTCTCCATGAGCTCGTCGAAACGCCATAGCACTGTACATGACTTCGCTAGTCTTCGGCTCCGCCCTGACGGCAGCAGGATCACGCGCAAGCAAACTGAAGGCAAATCCCAGAAATACGCAACGTATACTGTCCAGGACCACAGGGGAAACTGGATTGCGAAGGATGCAGGAGGTATAGGCCGCGTCAAGACACGATATTCTGCGCGAAAGGACGCAGAAGAGGGAGAACATGAGGAAGCCGAGGGCGAGGAGGTCGATGAGAGTCAGGTCGCCGGTCCGTCTACCGCGGACAAGGGCAAGGGGCGAGCACTGGAGGATGATCTGCAGGCTCTGAAGGACTCTCGTGCGAAACGGCGAAGGCTTTTTGTGGAAGACATCGGCATACATCATGCCGAGGCTTCGTCGCTGTCCCGCTCCTCCGCGCCCGCTGTGCCAGGGAGCGGAGAGACAGGGAGTGGTCCACATGCTCGTCCCAACCCTAGCTCCGTGAGTGTACATTTGAATCATCCCGCTCGTGTCTGACACCCTGTTAGGATCTCCTGAAATGCATACACTATTTCGCAAGTACGTACTACAGCGAGATGGGCCAGTTACGCGATGTGTCGAAAGAGTACCGTCAGGAGAAGAAGCAGAGACGTCTCAAGAGGTTGGAAGACTCTTCGGCACGTCGTGCAACAAAGAGGCGGTCAGTGACTCAGGAAAGAGAAGGTCCACAAGGCGAGGATAGCGAGCAAGGCTCGTCGGAAGAGGAAACATCGGACGATAGCGAAGAAGCAACAGACGGCCCAAGGAAGATTTCCAAAAGACGACAGGCAAGACCACTGGTGGGCACGGACATGTACAAGCTCTTCGATGGGTCGGCGTTGATGGCAATAGGTGCGTCGAGTGCGACGTCTCGCCAGGAGACTGCGCTCACCATACACACAGGTATGCTCTTGCAGCATCATGTCGAAGGTCTTGTTGCGCCCCGAATACCGGAAGGCTGGGAAGAGGAAATGGAATGTTCAACGGAACAACCCCTCACAAAGACAACGCAATTGAAACGAGTGAAGAGCCACGAAAGTAGCGACTTCGCAGCGGATACTCTTCTGAGGTATTCTGAAGAGCCGCTCGACATCCCCGCTGATGGCGGATTGCATGTGTACGACGACAGCGAGGACGAAGATTATGTTCCGGAGTGAATAGACATCTGCAATTTGCGAGAGCATGTAATATAGCGAGATAGCAGATATAATAGGACAGAACCTGCAAAGCAGCGTGGTACGTGCGGGCCGTTACACCTCATGGCTGCGATGGCTGCTTGGGATCGACGAATGCAGTCTTCAACGTGCCGTCTTCCCATCGCTTCATAATATTGTGCTTGAATGCGCCAATGTCTTCGCCCTCGAAAATCCGCAACCGCTCGAGTCTGCGCTCACGCAGCTTGTTTTTGGGTAACATGCCGGAGACTGCTTGTCGGATAATCTAGGCTCAAGCGTTGGGACGTCTGGAAGCTTGCTATCAACAATGGCACGCACCTCGTCCGGCTTCTTCGCCATCATATCCCTGTACTTAATCTCCTTCAAACCTCCTGGGAACATGGTATGGTGCCGGTACACGATCTGCTCGGCCTTCTTTCCGGTGACCTTGATGTTCCGCGCGTTCGAAACAACGACGTAGTCACCACAGTCCACTATTCGCGACATGACGCTGAGAGCCTTCGCCGTAAAATACACGAGACTTACCACCAGGGTCATAGATAGGCTTGTGCTTGCCCATGAGCACAGTTGCAATTCGCCCTGCGAGCTTTCCGAGCACCCGCTCCGAGGCGTCCACATGGTGCCAAACTCGAGCATAAGCCAGAACCGTCTGTGCAAGTATGTTAGACATACACTCCATATTATAGGCCTTCAGAATACGTACGTTACCGACTGCCTGCGACATGGCGTGGAACGACGGTGCTGGAGGGGAAAGACAAGAGCGGGATGCGCACAAGCGCCCGTCTACAACTTGGACTTGCACCGCGACAGGCGCGTTGGCCTACGCCAACCTCACCCTATATTACACCCCACGAACTCGTCTGTGCACGGTGAGTTGCGCTGAACTGCGCCTGAATAGTGTCTCTGACCTGAAAACTGTCGTAGAGAGTCGTCTGTGCGCCGTGCAAGTAGCGAATATCCCACACCTTGACCGCGTGTGGTGAACAATATGTCGGGAGAGACTTCAAAACGTTCCAACCTCATTGATGTGTACGTGGCCTGGCTAGCTCACAGAAAGCATCTGACTCGTGGTTTAGGACGTACCATCACCTTCACACTTTACTCTCTGGTCAACTTGAGGGAACCACTGTCGAGCAAGTCACGGAGTACCTCAAGCCTCGCGTGCCACAGTTCGGCAGTGTCGCCACGCCCTTCGGAAAGCCCAATGACGCGTCGAAAAAGAAGGTGGACTCAGGGTCGGTGAAGCTACGCGACGGTGTCGCCGTTCGAGTGGAGGACGCGGACAAGGAGTTCGTCCTCGCAATCAGCAAGCGTTTCGACATCGACGAGGTGGAGGCTCTGGTCCTTCTCCGGTCTTTCCTCTACAACGAGGGTCTTCCCGAAAGTGCTGCAAGTGCAGGATCTGCTTCCATTGTCGAAGAGCTACTGGACGCCATCACTCCGTTCTACTACTCAGAACGCCTATACGTCCTCCGCATCCTCATCCCTCTGTTCCGGGCAAATGCTGGCGGGGTTCAGCCCGTCAGTGACATTGCTGCGGACCTTCTCCCCGAAATCATCCCCGATGGCAAGACGTTTGCAGCTACGCTGATCGCGGAATACGTCTCAAGATCGAAGGCGCGGCTCCCATCCATCTTCGACGCGGATCCAAGGAAGGCCGTGGCATGGGCGAAGCAGAACGTCAAAGAGCAGCTTGTCATACAAGAGGTTCTCTTCTGGACCGTATGGGACTACGCGCCATGCGATGGTCCGTTAGTGGCGCAGATCTACGAGACGTCATACCAGACAAACCTCGGCTCGCACCAGGAGAACTCGACATTGTTGCTGGACGAAGAGGGCGCACAGCTGCAACAAGACATGGCTGCCTTGTGGATCCTGATCACTATTGAAGTCCTCGAGCTCGAGCGCGCAGCAGAACCCGGCGGCATTGAAGTCTCGCACGATCCCGAAGACAAGGAGATCTATTGGTCCTCCCCAGAATCCCTCGAACGGATACACGACATCGTCACCTCACACCCAGACAGCCAGTTCGCGTGTCAGTATATCGCTTGGGCCTTTGTCCTCTCCCGAATAGTCGACGTCTGTACCAGCTTGAAGGAGCTCCCTAGCTCGTATAGCAAGTTCTTCGACACTATCGTGCCGACAGACCGTTCATACACCAGAGGACACGATGCTGCTCATGTACTCATGTCAAGAGCCGCACTGGGCCAAGACGCCGGCCTGTTCCAGCTGATGCTCACGCTCTTGACGAATTCGCCTGTCTTTGTCACCTCAATGGCCTGGAGGACCGCTTCATCAGTGACCGACCCCAATGCTGTGGCGTATCGCTCGGTGCTCAAGGGTACGTCTATTGGACTTATCGTCAGACTCTCACTCACTCTCTCTGGCCGTAGGACTGGTCATATCCATCGTCGAGCTGGTTCCTGTTGAGTTAATCCCTGGCTTCGAGGGTTTCGTCGAGGTCTGGATTGCTCTATTTGGACGCAGTGAAAGCCAGTCTGTGTCAGGGATCTGCCGACAATATTGGCAGTCGGACTGGTTCCACGGATCGACTCGAAGAGCAATACTCGACGTGGCTCGATCGCGTTTCCCTGTCCAAAGCAAACCTTTGGTGCGCTTGCTGCGCGCCATGACTGCCTCTGGATTCCTGGACACCGACCCTCTCGCCACTGTCGACCACAGCGCGGAAGGCGATCCGCTCACCCACGAAGATCGCGCCGTCTGCGCACAAAGTGTCTTCCTCTTCCTCGACAAAGTCCCTACATACACCCAAGTCATCCCCGTGACCGCCTGCGGCGGGTCTCAAGCTCTATATGAGAAGCTTCCCGAACGCATGATCTCCGCGTCCGTGTCGACTGGGCCAACATACACCAACAGTCGTCCAATCAAATTGCCCGGAGGGGCGACTCTTCCCCCGCGCTCCATTGGTCGCCTGCTAAACGATGCGGGCGAATATGTTGTGGTCTCCTGGCAGTTCGAGCATTCAGGGTGGAAGGTCCTCCTCGAGATCCTCACCGACTACGTGAATCGGCGGCGGCGGACGGCAGGCGGCGCATCACATCACGATGTGTCCTTTGGACGGAAGGCGGTCGCCACTGCTCAGATTCTCAAACTCGAAGATATCGGTGTAGAGCTAGATGACGCCGGAGACGACACTTTGGTGACAGAGATCCTCGACCTGATTCGCAGCGTTACACGCGACCACCCCGAGCTTGCGGAGCAGCTCTTGGAATCATTCGAGTCCGGAGACCCCGTAGTATCGCACTCGATGCTGGAAGCTGCACCCCCCGACCTGGTTCAGCTCACAACTATGATCCTCGAGGATGCGCTGTCTCGGGCAAGTCCTCAGCAGAAGCAGCCGCTATGCGCCCAGCTCATTACCTCTGCTATGAGCGTCCTCGCCGCCCTTCTAGCCCTGCCAAAATACTCGAACCGTGTCTGGCTTTACATTCGGTCGACATCCTCGCTATTTGGATCCGAGCGCGCAGTGGGGTTCACCTCGGCTGTCATCGCT
The DNA here is from genome assembly GCA_019973155.2 of Phanerochaete sordida. Classification (NCBI taxonomy): domain Eukaryota; kingdom Fungi; phylum Basidiomycota; class Agaricomycetes; order Polyporales; family Phanerochaetaceae; genus Phanerochaete; species Phanerochaete sordida. Next base: position 724,977 of record BPQB01000006.1, read on the forward strand.
TCTGAGCGGATTACAGGGCACTACACCATGACCTTGGCTCTCCTGCATCTAGTGCGCCAGCTGTTCAACGAGGCCTCGTCATCCGTCCTATCCGTCCTGCAAGAATCTCCCAAGCTGCAACAAGTGAAAGAGGAGGTCCTGATGCGCGCCGCCCGCTTCGTGCATTCCGAAATCTGGGTCGAGCATGTCGGGTGGAAATACGCTCAACTTGGCGATCGCTTCGAGATTGGCAGGAGAGTCTCCAGCTTCTACACCGACATCCTGAAGCATTCTCCTCCAGCAATGAAGGACACACCGTTTGGCGAGCTCAGCAAAGCCATCTTCGAGGCTCTCATCACCCGCGCCACTCCGTCAGCAGTGAATCCCCTAATCACGGCATTCACCACGTCAACAGCCGTCCTGACGATGCTGTACTCAGCTCGCAGGTATGGCGACGCTAGGCGGCTGATCTATATGCTGGAATCGCATCTTCTCCTGGTTCGAGTCCTGCTGCACGCGAAACTGAAGCTCCTCCCAGACCAAGCCTGTCTGCTCGAGCAAGCGCTTTGCACTCGAGTTTCCGGCGCTGTCGGCTCGCTGGATCCTTTCTCCTCTTCCAAGCTCGATCCCATCGAAGCCCTCGCCGCGTATTCCAAAGAGCGCCGCATGGGCCTCACGGTGCCCGTAGAAGCCATGGAAGTCTTGTTTGCTCTCTGCGTGTCACTGTCATCATCAGAGGCCTCTCAAGCCGCAACCATCGTCGGCTACCTTGCGGATCCCGAGTCAACTGTCGCCTCCCTGGTTCGTATCATCATGCACCCCTATGATGATGCACTACTGCGGACTGCAGTCTGGAACTTCATAACCCTCGCGATGGACAAGGAGCCTGCACTCGCAGGTTTATTTGTCCGAGGGCAGTTCCGGGTTCCGAGCACCAAGGGCAAGGAGAAAGCGACTAATGGAGGCAATGGGGGGAAGGCGAATAGCGCTCTGGCTGTCGCCTGCAACATGCTGGAGCAATGGGAGGACCTCTGGGAGCTGAATCCGCAGCTGCTCGCTTCACTCTTGCGATTCCTCGATGTCGTTTGGGAACATGGCCACGAGCACAAGTCAACACTCGACGCCATTCGGGACGACGCCAAGTTCTTCGGGCACCTTGCCTCCATCATCAAGAAGGAGCTGGGACCCGTTCCCGACTTCAGGACCGAGACCCTTGTTCTTCTGGACGGCACACAACACTCAGATCTTCATGATACAGTCGCGAGTCATGCTTACCGCACCATGGTGAAGTCCCATGCCCTACACGTCATTGGTCTTGACATACGGATGGCACTCCCGGCTACTGGGGATAAGAGCGTGGCTCCTAAACCGAAGAGCTATCTCGCTATACAAGACATTTTCAAAGATGAAGATACTATCTCGGAATTGATCTCGGAGGCGGCTTCGCGAGCGTATGACCCTTCACTATACGACGAACTTCAGGAACAAACCGAAGCCCACTTCCCCGCCCTCATCATCGACCACCTACTTCTACAAGAACCACTGGTCGAGCGCACCTTCGGCGATGATTTCGCATTCTCTACCTCGCTCCTTCAGCAACGCTTGGCGACTTTTTCGGACTCTGTGTCAGAGCAAGTAGAAGGCGTCTTCAAGAAGCTCATGTCAATCAACCTGAACCTGTCTCTCGCCCATGCCCAAACAACACTCACCGAGTCGTGGCAGCATTTGCTGTTACAAGCCGTGCCATTCCTCCGCGGAGACGCGCATGCTCGAACACTTTTCCTGGCCCAAGCCTCGAACATCTCAACAGACATAGCTCTGGAGACGCGCTCAGGAGGCATGATGTCTACGATCCACCACGCACGCTTATCCCTCTTGCTCTCGCTACTGGAAGTCAGCTGGTTCTCACAGATGGACAAGAAGGAAGATGTTCAACACTTCGTCGCGCTTGTCAAGAACCTTCGGGGAGTTCTCCTTAATGCGGCCCAGCCACCAGCGATCTCGTTCCTTGGCCAGTCCACAGTTCCCTTCCATCGTCCCTTGCTGCAAATCCTCTACTATTGCTCCAAACAGAGCAGGACTCTTGCGCGTAAGCCGAAGGCCCTGAACGCGGAGCAACGACTGAGCATCCATGCGACCGTCGATGTCGCCCTCAATCTCACCATCGATGCCCTCCGCCTTTCCTTTGATACGGCCCGGACGCGCTTGGACATAGATTTGGACCAAGACATGGAGCAGCTGGTGGCGATCTTTGAAGAATGCACTCGGCCGACGCTCACCCCGTCGACAACGCTTTGGTTGACGCGCTGTCAAGAGACCGATGTCATCCGCTCTAGCTTGCAGCTCTTCAGCCAAACAGACCTCGCGGGTTACACCGATGTCGCTCTTCTCCGGCTACGGAAGCAGCCGCTATACGCGCCACATGTCCTCACATTCCACCTTGCTCTGGCGAGCATCCCCTCTGCTGCCGAGAGACTGGCCAGCGAAGGTGTTCTGGCCGCATACAGCGAGAACAGCATCAGCTCGCTCATCAAAGCAGGTTCAGTGGACGTCGTCCTGCCTGAGCTTCCCGGAGAACGCAGTCCGATCCACAGCGCATACTGCACCATGCTGGCAGTTGTGGCAGGAGTCATGCTGGCGCTCGGCCCCCATGGCCACTACTTCGTCGCGGACGCCTGTGGATTCGTACAGCTCTATGGCGATCAGATCCACCGCGCACTTTCCTGGACGATCGGTGACTCGCTGACGACGCCGCTCCTGGAGGAGATCGAACAGACAGCGAATCTCTTCTACGCCATCTCGTCGACTCCGCGCGCGACCTCGGGAGACGAGGCTGTGAAGCGGGCACTGGAGTTCTTCACCATGGAGGTGTTGCTGCTGCTACAGCAGGTCAACTACGCTTTGACCCACCACAACCACCTCGCGAGCGCGTTCGAGCCCATCACCACAGAGGAGCGGGTCCAGTACGAGGCGGACAGCGCCAACGCAGCTGCGGTCAGCTCGGCCTCGGACATGGTCGACCTGACTCGGCGGCCGTTCGTGGCCGGGCTCGTCCACAAGCTGTTCACCATCTCAGGCTCGATCTTGTCGACGCTGGTGAACATCAGCAAGGCCGAGAGTGTGCTGCTTGGAGAGCCGGACGACTGGCCTACCGACCAAGCTCTGCTGGTACCTGTACGTTGTTACCTCTGTCCCACATGACTGTGAGCTCATGTTGGATTTTACAGCACACCAAGGTCGTACTGGGCGAGCCGGTGTCGATCGGCACGCTGCTGGAGCTCGGCAACGGCGCGCTCGACGTGCTGAAGTACCTCGTCGACCGGCCCGCGCTGCAGAGCGTCGCGCCCGCGCCGGGCAAAGCGGGCGCGAAGGCGCTCGACGTGCGCGACAGCGTGCTCGCCGCGCGGCGCACGCTCGAGGCTGCGCTCTTCTACGGCGCGACGCAGCTCGCGCTCTGGCTCGCGAAGCCCGAGTTCGACGTCACCGGGCACGAGCCCGACGCGGAGCCGGGCGAGGCCGACGGCGCTGCGCTCCGCAAAAGCGTCACGCTCACGGAGCGCATCCGCCGCGGGATGAGCGGCGAGATGGCTGCGGACCTCCAGGCCCTCGTCGTGCGCGCGAAGCCGGTCGTCGCCAAGAGCCAGACGACGCTCGACGGGAAGGCGGTGGACATCACGCAGGTGCTGGCGGTGTTCGTGCAGGAACGAATTATGATGGGTTGAGGACCATTGAGAGAAGGGTGTATAAAAACGCGTCGTGTATGCTATGTCAATATTGTGATGTTTGCTCTCGCTGTAATGATTATCGGCTTTCGATTAAGATATCCATGCAAAAACGAATGGGGCTCGTGGACTGTCGTGAAATGGCGTGAATAGTTAGCCCTACAGATGATTACTCCTGCCTGGAAGGGATCGGCTGCAGAACAAGCCTGTCCAGAGAGATGGCCGGACCTCCCGAGCTGTGTCGGATGTCGTTGTACGCAGGTGGCAGGGTCATAGAGTCGTCCAAGTCGTCTTCCACGGGGACATCGACGCGCACACCGGCGTCCTCTTCACGCCGCTGTGCCGGCTGCACCACGCGAGCGGTGGCGAACGAGGACGACGCGGCCTGTTGGGCTTGTTCTGCGTCCGCCTGCCTGCGTCGCCCTTTCTCAGAGCGGGGGAGCGGAGCGGGAGCCGAAGCGGTGCTGATAGAGCCCTCTTGGACGGACGAGCCCTCCGGGGTCATGTATATTGCCTGACCCGGGGCCGCACTGCCGTAGTTTGCGAGGAGAGGCTGCATCGGAGCGAGCTGCGGCTGTGCGTATTCCTTCTGTTCACTGATTCCTGGCGTTGGCGAACCCTGTCCGGGGAACGCGTTGGCTGCACCTCGAATTGGTAAGCGATAAGTCCATGCTTGAACGCTACATGTATCGCACCTTTACGCGCAGAGCGTCGTCTGCAAAACCACCAGATACAGAAACCTAGGAGGAGGAGTACGACCACAACAGCGACAACAATGCCTACAATAATGCCAACAGGCGAGTTGTGGTGGCTCGCAGCGGCAGGAGAGGTAGGGGAAGGCGCTGTAGAGGCACTCGATGACGCCGAGGTCGAAGCACTCGACAAGGTCGAAGCAGAGGTACTTGAGCCAGACGTCGGGGTGCAATTCTCAGCTGCGCACGTCAGCGCATTGGACAGAGTGTATGATGAACAAACTTACGCGCAGCCGTGACATTAAATGGATTTGTAGCAACAGTTTGTCGATCCGGATCATTGGACTGAATGACGATCCTGAGAGGATCTTGGTGACTGCCATTAGCGATGTAAACCTGTGAAGACGTGGGCGCACTCACTGAATGAAGGATCAACGTCCGCGATCCATAAATATGATAGGTTTTCCGTGATGCCGACAACGCCCAGTGGTTCCTCGCTGTCATAGATTCTAGATGTGGTTGAGTAGATGCGCAACGAGCTTCGGGTTCGCAAGACTCACTCCTGTAGACGTTGAAAAAATTTGGTTTAATGAATGACTCTTCAAACGACCCCAGCAGGAAAGCTGCGTACCAGGGCATACGGTGCTAGTACGAGGATGAGACACGACGTTCTGCATATCGACTAATCTTCGCCGTACCTTCACCACCCTGCCATGAAATGACCACTGTCTTGCATTGCACTACGTCGGTCCTATCAGGTAGAGAGGGTGGGCTCAGTTCTTCTCCAGATTAGAATACACCTACGGTGTCGCAATAGTCAGCTTGTCCTGTGCCTTGACATACGCGTAGAATACACCGGATAATGCGACGGCCTGAAGCAGTCTCATTCAGAAGACGACCAGGCTCGCTGGCAGCGGAAGTGGAGGTCTTCAGAGAGAGAGCTGAGTGCGCAGCGAGCCGAAGCGAGCACCGCCCAAGCTAAAAGGCGGGGCGTGGTCCGACGACGGAGGGTCTGAGGTGCTTCTGATGCGCCCTTGGTGATCGCGGCCGCGGACCGTCGTCGGCAACGCGCATTGACGACGCGCCGTCGACGCGACTGTGGGCTTTGCTTGGGGTGTTTTGCGCGCATTTGGAGGAGAGAACGGAGAGGGCGCTGTGACACGTCGTGATTTGGGTGCTCGACGACGTCTGGGACGATGAGGAGATGCACGGACGGAGGAGACAAGAGGAGCGGAGACAGGCACGGTCGTCTGATCGGCGGGTGATTGCCAAAAATGGAGCTATTTCGCACGGCCATACGTAAGGAAGCGGTCGGCCTCTCACGCAGCGACGCCTGTGTCCACCGAGTTGCCTCCACCCTCAATCCCCGGCCGCCGTATACCTCTCCTTTCGCGTCCTGCACGCCCCCCACCACCGTCTGGATGTCCCTGCCCCTCTCATAACCTCCCGCCATGCCCGAATACGTCTATGCATTGCATGACTTCATACCCGAGAACCCGGACGAGGTCCCCTTCAAAGCGGGAGACAGGATCGAGGTCATTGAGAAGGATGACCTCTACCAGGATGGTTGGTGGCAGGTGAGTGCACGGTTCATGTCGTATACCTCTCAGAGCAAGCAATGTCTCGGGCAATGCGCTCAGGAGCGCAGGGGGGAAACGGCCATTACACCGCTGCGCCAGCCTTCCGCACATGCACTGCATCCTTGGGTTTGCGCGGCCTCAAATGGGTCGCCAATGGTTCTCACTCTCCCAGCGAACCATTCGCTTGCCAAATCTGCAGGGCAAAGACCTCTGTCTCTCGGCGCCACCCACGGCAACATCGGGCACAGATCCCTAGGCGTTCCCCGCATATGACCAGCGTGCTCAAGGCATGCCTGACCTCATGGCTCATGAGCTATGTTGCCCCCGCTACGCAGTTGACACACCTTGGTGTGCTCTGTGTAGATAGAAGCCTCCATTTCATCTCCATGGTCAATGTCGAAGTTCTTGTACTCATTTCTTCGTCTCTTCAAGGGTCGCAATCCTCAGGGCAGAGCAGGACTATTCCCCCAGTCCTACACGACTACAAGCCCTCCAGCCACCTCTCCCCCAGCCGAGGCGGTCAGGCTTCCGACAGTGACCTTCCCCCAGGCCGCCGCATCCCCTCCCCGGCCCACCAATGGAGCTCTCCCTGAAGTATCTCCAGAGATGTCTCCGGCGTTGTCCTCGGACGACCGCGAACGCACACTGAGTCAAGGAGAGAGAACTATGCAGGCAACCCTGACGGATGTTCAACAGGCCATCGAGCAACTTGGACGCAATGCAGGGGATGCTGCGAGCTTCAGCTTCGCTAGCTCTCACGGAGACTATTCGGAAAGGGAGGATGAAGAGCCAGCAGCCGTGGAGTCTGAAGACGACGCCTTTTCCCATCGGGGCGTCCGGCAACTCCTTGCAGCGCGTGCTCAACAAGAGAACGAGGAACGACAGGCGCGGGAAGGCTCTGGTTCGGCACCGACGACTCCTCTGCGCTTGGCCCACGTCGATCCACCCCCCATTGATTTTGAGTTCAGCGACGAGAGCGAGGGCGAGGGTGAGGAAGAAGCTCTGCCGCAGACGCACAACCGGAGGAGCACGACTTCGCCTGATAGGCGTTTCTCCTCGCAATACCCGCACATACCGGAGGAAGACGAGGCAGTGGAGGAAGCGGAAGCATCGGTCCCGAGGTCCCCATCTGCGACGCAGGTTGCGACTGCGCTCACGCGCGATGACACAATTGTCCCTTCGCTGCCTTCCGCCGCCCTCACACCGCCATCCGGAGTCGTGTCTCATCCCGTCGAGAGCGAGAACGGGCATATCGAGCCTTCAGAAGACTTCATCGTCCCTTCTCCCAGTGTGGTCAAACAGACGCATGAGGAGCAAGAGGACCCAGCGACAGCTACCGCGGATCGACTCACGTTCCCTGACGCGCAGCTGACGGACTCTCCTGATCCATCAAGTGTCCCCAGCACCGTGCAAAGCACGTATGCCATGCCGACACCTATACCTCCTGCCGCACCTTCACCTCTTCTTATGCCTGAAGTCCCACTGACAGTCGTCGCGCGTGAACCAGTACTCTCGGCAATCATGCCAGGCTCGCTCAACCCACTCAGTCCCGTCTCGCCTGAGCACGCCTCGACAACCCCCATCCCAGTTGCCCCAGCGATGACGTCCGCTTCGTCTACTCGTTCAACCACTGCGCCTACCATTAAACCGACACCCATCAAGGTATACGAGCCTGTACCTTTCCTCGCGAGGTCCGCAGCGTCTTCGCCTGGGCGGGCCGCGATACCCTCCCCTGGCATTCCCCTTCCCTCCCCGACAGCCACAAACTCGTCTGCTGGGTATGGAAGCACAAGTGGCATTCAACAGACGCTCACGCCGGCCACGACCATGTCTTTCAAGACCGCTGGCGAGTCGGCGACTCACCAGGAGGTCTCTCCTGTTGGAAGCCAGGAAGGCTACAGGCGATCATCGACCCACCCCTCGGAGTGGACCATGGAGGAAGTCATAGAATGGTTACGGGCGAAAGGTTTCGACGAGGGTGTTGTGGAGAAATTCATCGAGCAGGAGATCACCGGTGATGTCCTTCTGGAGCTGGACGCAAACACTTTGAAGGTTGAGTTGGGCATCCAAGCCTTCGGGAAGCGGGTCCGCATCGTGAACGCCATCGCCGAGCTTCGTCGCCCGCCCTCCTTCAGCGACGAGCACCCCATGCCCTCTGCCGGGAGCCACACCGCGTCGCGCGCGCACTCCTTCAACTACGGGCACTCGCACTCGTCCTCGATGGCGAGCTCCGCGCAGCAGTCGTACGCGGGCAGCCCGATGTACGCGCCGACGGGCTTCAGCTACCCCTCGCACGGCGGGTTCAGTCCCGCGGGCTCGCAGCGCGGCATCCCGCCGCCAAGCGCGTCGACGCTCGCATCGAGCGGCTTCGGCGAGAGCCCGCGCCACGCGACCATGCCCGACATTTCGGCGAGCCCGAGCAGGAACGGCTGGCGCGCGTCGGACCCCGGCGCCGCGCCCCCCATGCCCGTCGCGCTCCCTGCGCCCGCAAGCGAGGTCAACCTCAGCACCCCGCGCATGCGCGAGGCGGAGCCGATCGTCCCCCAAGAGCCTGTGCCCCTCCCGGCGCCTGAGCTTGTTGGTCTTGGCTTAGGGTTCCCGGCGCCGCCCCAGGCTGAGCAGAGGCCTGAACCCCGGCCGGTGTCGCCGCCGAAGCTTGCAGTAAGTGTTGTGTACATATGTGGCGAGGCATCGTTGACGTCTCGTTGCAGCCGCCGAAGAACAGGCCTGGCAGTCTTGTGCTGTCGCAGAGTGATGCCAACCTCAAGGTCAAGGCGATTGGCGGCGACGATGTCGAGGCCGAGGAGCGCACGGCGATGAGTGATGTGAGTACGGCGAAAGTTCTTGTCGGAACCTGAGGGCTGACCGGTGTGTTTCAGAGCGAGTCTACCAAGCTGGACGCGAAGGCGAAGCGGAGGCGTCTGTTCGGTCGTTCGACCGAGTCGGCATCTATCAAGGAGAAGGCCCCATCGGTGAAGGACAATGCTAGCCGGCATTCAAAGGAGTCTAGCCCCGCTATCCCAGCGCAATCGCCAAATCCATCCGAGGCCGCTAGCGATGTCGCTCTCATCCGGAGGAGACCAAGCAAGAAGAAGGGGTCCGAGGAAAAGAGACACGGCGACCGTCTCAGTCTCTTCGGTGGCAGTTTCTCAGGGACCCTAGGCAAGGGGCGCAAGCCGGTGCCGAAGCTGTCCATGTGAGTCCCCTTCTCCCGTTGCACGCCTGCCGCATGCATGCGCTGACAGCGATTTCTCCAGATCCGAGAAGAGCGAAAAGGGCGAGAAGGGCGAGAAGGGCGAGAAACCTGAGAAAGCTGAGAAGGAGAAGGGCGACCACGAATCGATCATGTCGCAGACGTTCCATCGCATGCGGCATCCGAGCGGGCGCAGGACTGGCCGCCCGTCGACCTCGGACGGGATCGCGATGCGCGAAAGGGACCAGGGAAGCGAGCGCGAATCGGAGCCGGAGGGGAAGTCGCGCAGCAGGGTGCGCCCGCCGCCGTCGCTCCGCGACAAGAGCCGCGAGCGCGAGGTGTTGCGCAAGCGCACGAGCTCGACGAGCGACGTCACACGCTCGCCCGCCGCGGCCGCGCAGGCGATGGGCGCGCCCCCGATGAAGCCGGGGAAGAGCGTGCTCGCGCAGATCGGGGCGCCCGACCACAATGGGTGGATCAGGAAGAAGAACGATCAGTTCAACTCGTGGCGCAACCGCTACTGCGTGCTGAAGGGTCCGCACCTGTACGTCCTGAAGAGCAACGACAAGTCGGTGAGTCGGTTTGGCCGGTCTGGCGTGAGTCAGGGTTGACGGAGATGCGGCTGTAGGAAACCAAGATCAAGGGGTATATCAACGTTGTCGGATACAAGGTCGTGGCCGACGAGAACGTGGACCCGGGTCGTTACGGCTTCAAGATCATACATGACAGCGAGAAGACCCACTTTTTCAGCCACGATGAACAGTTCGTCATCCGAGAGTGGATGAAGGCTTTGATGAAGGCCACCATCAGCAGAGACTTTGCCAGTACGTCCTCGTGCTTCCATTCGGCTTGTAGGTCCCCTGACCGTCGTCTACAGCTCCCGTGATGTCCTCGAGCAACATCCCCACCATTCCTCTCGCTGTCGCCCAGACAATGAACCCCTCGCCTCGGCCGCCTTCCCCGACCGCGCGGGCTGCAACGCAGCGTGCGCACCGGAGGGACAACCCGAACCAACTGTCGAGCAGGGACGCCCAGATCCTCATGGGCATGCCCAAGTCGGGTTCGTTCGTCAGTAACGGCGACTCCGCGGGCGAGCGCCCGCGCGTCGAGTCGTTCTTCACCAGCACGAGCGGCACGAGCGGCGCCAGCTCCCCGCCGCTGTCGGAACCACCATCGAAGAAGAAGCCGGCAGCGTCCCCCAAGGTCCCGGCTCCTCCGCGCCCAACGCGTGAGACCCGCCGGAAGTTCAGTACCGGGTCTGCGACGGATGTGGACGTGAGTGCTCCGCTTACAGTTTAGGGTCGCGGCCGTATCTGACGACGTCCCGTGTGCAGAACACCACCATCGATCCCGGCCTGATTGAGTGGGCGAACGCGCACCTGCCGGAGAAGCTGAAGATCACCGACGCGATGAACTCGCTCTGCAGCGGGCTCGCGCTGCTGCGGCTGGCCGAGGACATCAAGGGCAAGCCTGCGTCGCCGCCCGTGCCGGACTCCGCGTTCCCGACGGGCCCGAACGACGACCGCCTGGACGGTCTCTTCCGGCTCTTCGACTTCCTGCTCGACAACGACGTCAAGATGGGCACGGTCAGCATCAACGACATCCGCCAGGGCAAGCGCGAGAAGGTCGTGCAGCTGCTCTACGCCCTACGGGCCTGGGAGGACAAGCGCAACAACATCGCTCTGGCATTGTCGCAGGACGCTGTCGCCCCAGGCGCGACGTTCATGGCCGGGGGAATGGCCTTCCGCACGTAGCGGTAATTGCTTACGCTATGGATATTAGTAGTTTAGTGTTGGTGACTTATTATTTCTTGGGATCGTTTAGAGTATTTGCTTCTTATAACGTTATTCGTCGTCGTCGTCGTCGTTGGACAGCACATTCTACTAATTCTTGCACATATATCCGCTCGTTCCGTCTTGTTTGTAGCTCGTCTGCTTTGTCGTGCCCCGCTTTGTAATCGATTCCACTTTTTGCGCAGATCACATTCGTAAGCGCCCTAAAGCGGTACTTGCTCAAGAACTCTCGACATGGCCCTCGACACACACGCACTAGAAAAATCTCTGCTCAGCGGCAGGTGGGCGGACGACGTCCGCGGCCCCGCCTGGCTCACAGAGCTCGCAAAAAATGTCGTCGAGGGCGCCTTTCGCGATGTGCTGACCTCCGCGTCCGCACGCGAGCTCTTTGCGCTCCGCCAATCGAACGCTGACCTTTCGGAGCAAAGTCTAGATGCGTACTTCGAGTTTGCATCCTCGTCCGCCCAGACGGCCGAGGAGCTCGAGTGTCTGCGGCTCGTGTGTGCCGTTGCGCTCCTGCACGCGTTCCTTCAGGCAAACTGGACCGGGCCGAACCTGGACCTCAAGCCGACAGAGATCCTTGCGATCCCCGGCGACCTTCAAGACACCGTCACGGACGAGTCCCTCAACGCCAAATCGATCGTCGAGCTCGCGCACGGCGGCGAGCCTGCGTACCACCTTGCGGAGGTCCCGTTCTTCCTCCGTCTCGCGAAACTGCTCCTCGAGCTTCCCTTCGAGCGTTGCACGTCGGCCGCCTGGTGGAAGACGCGCGCATGGGCAGTGCACGAACATGTCCTTGACGAGCCCGCCGCACCGCCAGAGGACCTCATTCCTCAGCTGCAGTCCTCGTCCAAAAATATTGCCGCCGACGCCGACCTCAACGGCCGGGTGCTCCTCGAGGAGGGTCTCTTCTACCACCTGCTTGAGCAGGACCGCCAGGCCTCGGAGCTCTTCGTCAAGGCCGCACAGGCAACGCAGCTTGAGTACGAGCTCACCGGTGCGCTCGGCAAACGGACCAAGTTCCAGCAGAACGACGTCACGCAGCTCGTGCTTCTCGCAGAGTCTCGAAAGCGCGAGACGGACTCTGCGCCTGTCCAGGATGACACTTCGGCCACGGAGTCCAAGAATCTCCCAGAGACTCTGCAGCTCAACGATGACACGCTCCTGGAACGCACACAGTTTGTCTCCTCGAACCCCGCCGCCCCTGGCTCCCGCCTCACCCACCTCGACCCCTCCAACCAGCCGCCCCTCGACCCCCTGGACCAATGTATCCTCCTCGCGATGTGTCTCAACATCAAAAATATGTCCCCCTCACACGGTCTCACATCTGAACAAATGGCACCATACGTCGATCGTGTCATTGCACACGCCAGAAACTGGTCAGTCCACACCATGGCGCTCCTCCTGCGCTCCCGGCTCGAGGCGAACCGGACGCGCACCATCGACCGGTCGACGCTGCAGCTACAGGCCCTCGTCGACCAGATGCCGACTGCCGACTCGAGCGTGACCGAGCGCCTCGCCTACATCCACGACCTCGCGCTGCCGAGCAAGTGGGAACTGCAGCGCGAGCTCGCCCAGCGCTACTTTGCGCTCGGCGTCGTGCGCTCGGCCCTCGAGATCTTCGAGCGGCTCGAGCTCTGGGAGGACGTCGCCAAGTCCTGGCAGAGCCTCGAGCGCCCCGAGAAGGGCATCGCCGTCATCCGCGACCTGCTCGAGGGCCGCAAGGCCGAGGCGGACGCCGTCATCGCGCGCAGCAAGGCGGCGAGCGCGGGGCGGCGGCAGACGCTCGACACCGCGCGCGCGGCGAAGCTGTGGGCCCTCCTCGGCGACCTCGAGCCGCAGCACGCGCTCGCGCACTACACGAAGGCGTGGGAGGTCTCGGGCGGGACGTCGGGGCGCGCGATGCGCTCGCTCGGTGGGTACCACTTCGCGCGGGGCGACCACGCGGCGGCGATCGTGTGCCTGCGCAAGGCGGTCGCGATCAACCCGCTGCTGTCGCGCTCGTGGTTCATCCTCGGCTGTGCGTACGTGCGCACGGAGGAGTGGGCCGGGGCGAAGGAGGCGTTCACGCGCTGCGTGAGCATCGACGACGAGGACGCCGAGAGCTGGAACAACCTCGCGAGCGTGTTCCTGCGCATGGGCGAGGCCGGGCAGAAGGTGGAGGCCGCGGACGACGCGGCGGACGAGGTGCGGCTTCCTATCGCTTCGATCTCACGGGGACGCGCCCTGACCGTGGCCCATCACGCACAGGGCGAGCTCAGGACCACGGATAGCGCCGCGGACGAGCCGTCTGGGCGCGTGCCGTTCTCCAACAAGCTTCTCGCGTTCCGCGCGCTCAAGCAGGGCCTCAAGTTCGCGTACGACAACTGGCGCATGTGGAACAACTACATGGTCGTCGCGCTCGACGTCGGCGAGCTCGCCGAGGCGTGCCGCGCGCTCGCGCGCGTCGTCGAGGAGCGCGCGGCCAAGGACGGCGCGGCCGCCGTCGACGAGGACGTGCTCGAGCGGCTCGTCGACGCTGCGACGCGCGGCGAGCCCGAGGGGGAGGGCGCGGGCGCGGGGCCGAGCAGGGCCGGGCTGCTCAGGCAGGTCACGGACCTGCTCGAGCGGGTGATCCTCCCGCGCGTGTCGTCGGTGCGCATCTTCCGCGCGCGGGCGCGGCTGCTGATGGCGCAGGGCCGCTGGGAGGACGCGCTGGGGGCGCACATGGAGGCGTACCGCGCGGGCGCCGCGGGGACGTTGGAGGCGGGCGAGACGGACGCCGCGCGCTGGCGCGAGGGCGTGAAGGAGGTCGAGGAGATCGTGGACGTCCTGCGCAACTTCGGGCCGCGGGCAGAGGGCTACAAGTGGCGGCTGCAGGCCCGTAGCGTGCTCCGGACGTTCATGGGCCGCACCCGCGAGAACTTCGAGGACGAGCCCGAGTGGACACGCCTGACAAAGCTGCAGGAGGAGCTCCGCCAGGAAGAGTAATTGCCCTCGCAGCATGCTCCCGCACGCCATTGACTTTACGCCGTCGACAGCGGAACTGAGGTCGGCTGTATGCTTCGTAGACCACGATGAATTAGAGTTCGCGACTTCTTGTGATACGTGCCTTTGCCAGCCCTGTGTGGCACCCGAGCATGACCCATTCGTGTCCATGTCTGCGTCACCGAGCCCAGATAGGCCCGCGGAGCGTGTATCGCGGATACTCCGCGCCAGTGTGCGTACGAGAACAAATCGACTGGATAGGAATGAGTATAGAGATACATGCGAGCAAGCTAGATCTACACGTGTGTGGCTGTGGGCGGGAGAAGCGGCCAGGATGCGAATAGCAGGTCAAGCACCGTGAGGCGAGAGGGGAAACTTTGGATGGTCATCACACCGCCCACTGGAACGCCATCGCTATGCGATTGAGGGTGAGAGTGGTCACCAGCTCGGTGACAAATGATAACGCAGCATGCTTGATGGTCAACCGAGCGTAGAAGGGGTCGTTGGGCGGCGCCACCTCCCAAGTTGCGAAAACCGAGCCCTTTGAATCGGTACACTAATAGCGTTCAATCTCAGGGCTGGACCACCGTAACGTAGTCATGCTATGCAGCTTACCTCAAGGCGATTGGGAGACACCGCCCATTTGAGTTCCTTGCCGTTCTGCGTCGTGAAGTACCGGTGTCTGGTCGTCTCGTCAGCAGCCGAAGCAGGAATGCAACATCGCAGCGACGCAGCAGACATACGGGCTGCCTTCTTTCTTGCCTCTCTTAATAGAGTTGCCCATCGGCTGAGTGGGGCTGTTGCCATACACAAGGAAACCCGGGCTTCGATTAGGGCCGAAATAGAAGAACGACGCAGATGGGCCCATGATGTCCGGATGCTGCTGAGCCCACGGTGCCTCGCGTATGAGCTTCAGTACAAGGTTCGGGTTCTCGTCAACCTGATGGTGGAGATGAGAACGTAGGTCTTGAGCACTGACGGCGGAGATAGTTCACCCACCCAGATGCTGCACAAAAGCTGAGATGTCAGACTAGTTGTTTCCGGCGTGCAAAATAGACAGAAGCGTACACTGTAAAGGCGCAGCGACCCTCCAAGTCTTCAAAGTGCGTGGCCCATGGGTCGCTTTTGTACTGGAGTAGAGAATAGGAAGTCATCGATGGTCTACTGCAGTGCTGATGGACGGGGCTGGGGAGCACCTGACGAGGACATGGTAGATGGAGGGTTTTGGCCCACAACTTATAGCAAAGAACAAGGCTTCCCCAAATGAGACAACAGAGGGATAAACATCAGATGAGGGAAGCACATGGACGCCACGCGGACAGAAAGCCCCCGCGAGCCGTCCGGCCTTCCGAATGCTTTGATTACGCAGAATGAAACCGAGAGGCCAAAGCCTGACCATCGGTACGGTAGCTTAAGCAGCAGAGGCAACCAACGGCAAGGTTGACTCGCCGGTGCCCAGATCTGGCCGCTAGACACGTTGCTCTGGAAGCCGGAGCACAGTCCAGTCCGCGGATGGTCATCAAGGACCGATAGACAGCTCCTGCCAAGTGCATGCAGACATCCCGGCAGAGAGAAGCTTCACCGATGGGGAAGAGGCTCTTGCGACAAGGTTCGACGCCTGGTGTGCGACCAGAGCATTGCCATTTTCACGGTACCCAGTCGACTGCGTGTATTTAATGACCCTGAATCAGATGGCCAGCAGATGATGCGGGGAGCCAGCTGCGAAGCGTGTCTTCAGCATCAGCACAGCCAAAGCGCACGCAGGATCTGGAGCTCACTCGGGGTGTACACGCGACACCGTCCCTCTGCTCATAACGTTAGTCGTATACTAAGAACAGCTTCTTGAGCGTGTATCGTGATGCCGAGATCGGTAAAGACTGACCATGCACGATGCCTACAGGTGAAACAAGATGAGCGGGCGGCCTTACTCCATGAAGACTGGGACGCACCATAGAACAACGTCCACACCAGGAGGAATGAGAACATGTTCTCTTGCCCAGGGTTGACAAGCTCCCAGAAGCCGCCTGCCATGAACTTTGCAGGCTTGGCCTTGCACTTCACGTACAAGCAGGCGGAGGTGAACAGGGTCGAGAGCAGGAAGAGACCAAAGCCTAGCCAGGACTCCAGCCCGAGGGTGCCGGCGACAGCGCCGGCAAGACACGCAGAGATGAACTTGATGGTGTATATGCGGCCGGCGTTGTACTGCACGTTGGGCGGGTAGAGGAGCTGGGCAGCGGCATCCGCGTTCGGCGTCGACATGGCGGTCGCGGACAAGCAGGCGTGACGGGACGTGCCCCAGTCACGACGGGCCAAAGAAGGCAAGTCACGCTGAGCGAGCAGTATTCTAAGAGAGCGGCGATATTCGATTTGACTCGTGTGCTAACACCACCATCTCGCCGCCAGGCTCTCCAGCTTCAGGGCTATCGCATCTCACGACCATGCACGGCGTCCACGACGGCAAGCAGATTAAAGTCGGTGTGCTCGGCGCGACAGGCACCGTCGGACAGCGCTTCATCCTCCTTCTCGCGGAGCACCCGTACTTCGTCATTCACGCCCTCGGCGCGTCCTCGAGATCAGCGGGGAAGCAATATGCAAAGGCAGCGACCTGGAAACAGGTCAAGCCCATCCCATCTCAAGTTCGCGAGATGATCGTCGACGAATGCAAGCCCGAGCACTTCTCCGAGTGCGCCGTCGTGTTCTCTGGCTTGGACGCAGATGTTGCAGGGGACATCGGTGTGTTCCTTCCTTGCTTATCGCCCGGCGGCTGATATGAACCTGCACTTACAGAGACCGCTTTTCGTGCGGCTGAGCTTGCCGTGTTCTCGAATGCGAAGAACTTCAGGAGAGATCCCAACGTCCCCCTCATCGTCCCTCTCGTAAACACCGCCCACCTCTCCATGATCCCGCAGCAGCAGTCGCTTCACGAGCCCCCTCTCAAGAAGGGCTTCATCGTGACAAACGCGAACTGCAGTACTACCGCTGTCGTCATACCGTTAGCCGCCCTCGAACGGGCCTTCGGTCCCCTCGAGTCCTGCATGATTACTACGATGCAGGCTATCTCCGGCGCTGGATACCCTGGTCTCCCCAGTTTGGACATTCTTGATAATGTCGTTCCCTACATCTCTGGCGAGGAAGAGAAGATTGAATGGGAAACCCTCAAGATCCTCGGTGGCATTGCTACCGAGGATGAGGGCACCAAGTCATTCGACATGCACTCCCGTCATCCCCTCCGCGTCTCCGCATCCTGCAATCGCGTCGCGGTCATCGAGGGCCACACGGAAACGGTTTCCGTCCGTTTCGCACGTCGCCCACCACCGAGTCCCCAGCAGGTGCGCGAGGCGCTCCAAGCATTCACGTCCGACGCGTACTCGCTTGGCTGCCCATCGGCGCCGCGTCACACTGTCTTTGTGCACGAGGAGCCTGACCGGCCCCAACCTCGCCTCGACCGCGACTTCCAACAGGGCGCGGGCGTGTCGGTCGGCCGTGTACGTCAGTGTAGGGTGCTCGACATCAAGTTTGTCGTAATGGCGAACAACGTCGCGATCGGCGCCGCGACGAGCAGCATCATCAACGCCGAGTTCGCAGTGGTTAAGGGGCTGATTCAGGCATAGACGGGTATGGGAAGGGAAGCAGCAGAAATGAGATTTTAGACAGTGTAATGTACGATCTAACGACGGGACTGTATCACTTCGATAACGAGCAATCACATCTCAAGAGGCGGGACGCTGGCACCTTACCTTGTTCAAAAGCTTCTTCTCCTTGGCCAC
Organism: Phanerochaete sordida; assembly: GCA_019973155.2. Taxonomy (NCBI): domain Eukaryota; kingdom Fungi; phylum Basidiomycota; class Agaricomycetes; order Polyporales; family Phanerochaetaceae; genus Phanerochaete; species Phanerochaete sordida. The sequence goes on from BPQB01000006.1 coordinate 742,670, forward strand.
GGCAATTCAATCGCGGCGTCCACAGAACGCGCTACGGTCAAGTCGTGTATTCGAAACAGGGCTCCTCCCAAGGCCCATGTGAGGGTAGCCTATGTATTAACGGTTCAATTTTAGTCAGGTGATTATGGATAGGACTCTGAGACCTGACTGTCTTTTTACATGCGCCCACGCAAATTTTCCTGCCAAATAGACGGAGCGCAGTTTACGCTGCTTGCATACGATGGGCTCACTTGGGCGCCCCGCCATTTTCCAAAACAAGATTGCCCCGCCTTTAGGCGTCTATCTTAGCACGACTTGCTCTCTGCCTCTACTCTCCCTCTCACGCGCCCACCTCCCAACGGCAGAGCAAAGGACCTTGCACGATCCTATTGCGGCTCTTAGATGGCTTCTACATCCTCTGTACCGGACGCACCCATCTCGACGGAGGAGGCAGCCCTCAAAGCCCTGACCTTCCAGCGCCTGCACCCGAAGGCGTTCCTCGAACGCTTCCTCGCAGAAAACGCACGACCAGACGGGCGCGAGCCGGCGGAATGGCGGGATGTCTCGGTGAATGTAGGTTGGTAACGACGCGTGGCGGCGCGAAGCCCGGCTGACTCGCGACTCCCTACCAGGGTCGATAAGCACGGCGGACGGCTCTGCGCTCGTGCGTTTGGGCGACACCACCGTCGTGTGCGGCGTGAAGGCTGAGATCGCGGAGCCGGAGCTGGATAGTCCGGAGGATGGATTCTTGGGTGCGTGACCTCTACGGTCTTGCTGCGCGAAGGCTGATGAGTCGCGCCAGTGCCGAACGTCGACTTGCCCGCGATATGTTCTCCAAGGTTCAGGCCAGGTCCTCCGAGCGATGAAGCTCAGGTCCTGTCTGACAGGTTGAACGAAATACTTGTTGCGTGCGTCTCCTCATCTTCAGTCTGCCACATACACGCCAATAATACGGGCTTCCTAGGACCGAAGTCGTCTCGACGCGCTCACTCTGCATTGAATCTGGCAAGGCCGTCTGGGTCCTCTATATAGACGCAACGTGCATCAATTACGACGGCAACGCGTTCGACGCGACTCTTATCGCGATGGTCGCTGCTCTACAAAATAGTGCGTCTTACCTTCACGACGATGCTCGACCTGCAGCTCATACGCTGTTCTACCAGCCCGTCTACCAAAGGCGACATTTGACGAAGATACAGGGAAGGTCGTCTGCACGCGAAAAGAGAAAACTCCGTTGCAAATCGGCCGCTTCCCGCTATCGGTGTCGTTCGGCATATTCGACGGGTAGGTCTCCCGTACGATGTTGAATATTCTCACAGCTGATATCTGCGCAGCACGCACGTATTGACAGATCCGACCTCATTCGAGGAGCCACTACTGGACACAACCTTTACTGTTGTTGTCGACGAGAATGGAGGAGTTGTCTCGGTGGTTCAACTCGGACTTGCGTCCCAGGACGTTTTGCAAAAATGTATCGCGACCGCGAAAAGTCGCTGTATAGAGCTAGGCAAGCAAGTGTATGCTGCCTCATGAGGTGTTACCCCGTTTCCTTCGACTGAACAGCCCGTTTAACGGTGAAGACTGCGGCACATGGGATACATGATAGCTGTGGTGAGACAAGAGTTCATCTCAGCCCTTGAGCTGGATGAACGACGTGCCAGCAACTTCGCCAGAAATAACAAGATATATACCGGAATAAGTACTAAGAAGATCTACTGTACTCTATTAGCTCTTGGCGACAATAGGTACAGCACGCGAACAGTCCAAGAAAATGCGAACAAATACAACATGTACGATAACTGGGAGCAACGATGCCGTTCAAGCGCTACCGCGCGTGCGGACGAAGGTGTCGATCATGCCCATGAGGTTCCCGCTGACAGCCTCGTCGGGGAGCCACTCGCCGTTGTTGACACAGAGGACCTTCATGCGCTCGTGGTAGTTGAGGTCGGGAAGCAGCTTCGGGGTGATGAGGAAGTATTGGCCAGCGTCGACCTTGCAAGTCACGTCGACGAGCGAGTTGTGCACGGCGCGCTCCGCCCGTGCGTCCATACCCTGGTTGATTTCGTCCACGAGAGAGAAGGGCGCGCGCGCATGTGAGGTCAAGCTCATGAGGTAGAGGATAGTGGTCAGCGACCGTTCCTATACCGGAGGTTAGCAGTTGTCCAACTTCAGAGAAGCGAAAGACCTACTCCACCAGACTGCCTCTCCGCGGTCAAAAGCTGCAGCTTCTCGTCGTCACGGAACTTGACAAGGATATCGATGGCCCAGCGGTCGAAGTCTTCGTGCTCGGCGATGCGAACCTCGCCCGCGCACCCGATGCGGTCGAACGCGGCGCTGAACCGCTCGCCGATGGAGTCGACAAGGTCGCGCAAGGCAGGTTCCCACAGCGCTCGCGTTCGCTGAATACGCGTCTCTGCCTTCTCCAGCTTTTCCTCGCGCTCCGCAATGGTCTCCGTGAGCGTGGCAATCTCAGCTTGGCGCTTGCGGAACTGCTCGACGACGCCGGCGTTGGTTTGCATGTTCATGTCCAGCTGTGCGCGCAGGGTGCCTAGCTCGTGGTGCAGCACTTCCACCGTCCGGTCATCCTTCTTGCCGGACTGTCCGTTCTCGCCGTGAGTTGTGCCAGGTTCTTCGCCGAACAGAAGTACCCGTACCTCCTCCAGCTCCAGGAAGCGTTGGCGCGTTTCTTCGCCGGCTGCGTCTAACTTCGCCTTGCTGGCGTCCATCCTATCAACAACGTCGGCTTTCGCGTTCATATAAACCTCGTAGGCTGCCTGGGTGTAAGAAAGGCGCAAGATTCCTTCAGAGGGTGGGCACGTACCTTGCTTCCATTCCTCTTGCGCTTTGTTGAGTTCCGCGGTACGCTCCTCGCATAACCGCTCGATCTCCCTCCTGTTGGCACTGATCTGCAAGAACTGCAGACCTGTTCTGACCATCTCCGTATTCTCCTCAATCACTTGACGAATATTTTTCTGCAGGCAGGTAAATCTTGTGTTCGCACACATGTATTAACCCCGTACCTGATACTCCATGACGATCTGTACGCGTCTTTGGGCAATCTTGAGGAGCTGCTGCTTCAACTTCGCACGCTCGGCCTCGGGAGAAGGGGCGTTCTGCAGACGCTTCAGTTCGTCTTCCTTCTGCTCTGAATATGGGGTCAGTTGTTTCTGAATGACGACACGTGAAGGAAAGCATACTGATGGTATGGCCGAGACGTTGAAACTTGACTTGCTCCTGCTGGCTCTTCTCCTTCACAGCAGTGAGTGCTTCCTGCAAACCGGTCAGATGTGGCTTGATTGTATGCAAAAATAGCGATTATCGCACGCACCCATTTCTTCTTCACATCACCATACTCCTTGCGACGCTGGCTTTCCTCCTGGTGTATATCATTGATGGTCTCGTCGTACGACTTCGCCTTCTCCCTGGCTTCTCTCATGGAGCGCTCAAAATTCTCCTTAACCGACGGGTCGACTGTAGCGTACCCATCAATACTGGTCCTTACCGGAAAAGCAGACGGAAGACGCACCAGCTGCAGCGACGAGCCTGCGTGCTTCACCAAACTCGCGCGTGGAGTTCTGGGCGAGCCGCTTTCCGTAGCGGGAGCGGCGAACTTGGTTCGTGACATTACCGACAAGATAGGTCACGTTCCCGTCCCTAGACAAAGCGTCCATGGCGCGCTGGGGGTCCACTCTACGGGGGTCGAGACAGATGGCCTGTGAAGAGCATTGTTTAGTCTGTATTACGGTTGGGCACGTGCGAGCTACTCACTGCTCTGTGAAGCTGCATGACTGACTGGAGGTACCACTTGATCCCGTCGGGGCACTGAACGAAGTCGAGCGCGTAGCCATCGAAGCCCAGTTCACGAAGCTGGAGAATGCGATGATGTCAGTCGGAGTGTTGGGAATACGACAAACACTGACTTGTTCTGAGCTGACTGGAGGTGGCGAGATCTGGTGCGGGTCTCGGAACCAACTGTTGATGCGGGCCCTGCGACCCAGAGCCTCTCCGGTATCCGCAACGAGCCTGTTGAGCAGGCGGTAATCTTCCTCGCATTGTGCGACGAAGCACTGTGGACGAATTCAGATGTTTTCAGGAAGACACGCAACAGAAGGCCTACCTGAAGGTCGTTGGGACCAAAGAGAGCCTCAACGGAGTTCACGAACTGCCTGTTTGGCACAGTGCAAGAGAGCATGGGTGGCTCGAGAATGGGCATCTTGAACCTGTGTTGGTTTTCGCGAAGCCACTTTACAGTCTCGCCCGTGTCGCGGTGCCACCTGACGAGGCTATCAAGTTTCTGAGCGTCGGCGTTGTCCAGTTGTTGGAGACTTAGAAATTACTCAGCATATGCACATTCGAGCAGAAAGACATACTTACCGCGAGCGATACTCGTCGGCCTCGCGCTTGTATTTGACCTGCTCTTCAACCTGATCTCTAAGCTTTTGCTGTAGCTCATCTAGCTTGCTTTGGATGGCTCTACCCTCGGCTTTGAAAGCGCTCTACAATGTCGTCAGAAGTCAGCGCAGCATGCGAGAGCACAGGACTCACGATCTGAGAGGCAAGCTGATCGACGTCTTCGAACTCTGGCGGATTGTTGAGCTTCTCTTGAAGGACGCCAAGCATCTTCTGCAAGTCTTGGATCTTCTTAACTCGCGTACGCTCGTCTTTCTTGATATTGTCCAGCTTCGTCTTGAGATCTTCGGCTGACTGCTCGAGTTTGGTATTCTCGTCCCACTTAGCCCGCATGGTACCGAACTTGGCCTTCGCAGCGAGCTTCCGCCTATCACGGTCTTTCTCGAGCCTCGCTTGGTCCTCTTGAAGCTTCCTGTTCGCGTCTCAGCATACACGCCAGAAGAGCGATGCGATTGCGCGGTACTCGCCTCTGCTTGGACAATATAGGCTCGTTCTTCGCCTTGAGCTTCTTGACCCTCTCGTGCAGCTTGCGTTGGCGCGCTCTCGCGATATCATAGAGGTCTTTCGCAGCGATGTACTCCTTGAACGGTAGCAAGAGCTCGAGGAAGTGGATCTCGCTCTCGATCCGCTGACGCTCTTCGTACTTCTTGACATCGCGCTCGAGATTGGCATTGCGCTCCTCCATAGTCTTGAGCTGTGCGCGGTCGTCGTCTAGCCGCTAGAGCTCGTTTCAGCGACGGCTCGGCGGTAAGAACACTCCGTGCATACCTCCTTCATTTGCTTGTACTCCTTGCCTGCTTCGGTAAGCGTTTCGTGCCAAGCACTCAGGTTTGCGTTTCCTGCAGCACGTTGTGTCTCTTTGAGAAGCTGCTGTGGGTTCATGCGGGCAAACTCTGCGACTTTGTCTTGAGGAAGGAAAGAGCTAAGGCATGTTGAATAAGCACGTCTCACTTCATGCGAGAGGGCAGAGATACATACCAGAGATTGTTCACCTGCACGTTGAGCTCCTGCATGCGGCTATTGATCTCCTTTCCGCTCGCCGGCTCTCCGTTGATAGTGAAAGAGTTGACCTTGGAGTGTGCACTGAGGGTACGCTTAATCACCAGGTTCGGCTTGCCCTTCGCGCCCTTCAGTTCGATTTCGATGTGTCCGTCCTTCTGGCCGAGTTTTACAAAGGAATTGAGCTCAGCGGCGCGTCCGAGGACCTAGTGCCACTCAAGTCAGCATCCACAAATGCAGGGGCCATCCGAGTGACACTACTTACGCTGGGCGGAAAGTTGAGCCCAAGGCATATCGCGCAAGCGATACTGCTCTTTCCAGTTCCATTGGGACCCAAGATCATGTTGAGGTACGGACCCGGGGTGAACTCCACATAGTCGTAGGTAACAAAGTTTCGCAGCTGCACGCGTACAATGGACCCAGGGAGGAACCTGTCTCCTCGGTCAGTATCGAGCGCATACATAGCCTCTACTGACACGTACCCGTCTTCGTCGCGCGGCAGGGTCTTCGGCTCCGCCTTTCCCTTGCCCTTCAGGTCCACCGGGCGCGCGTCGCCCTCGGTGTTGACCCTGGCGCGTTTTCTGCCCTTGGGCGAGCCCTCTCCGTCCTCCTCGTCCTCGTCCTCCTCGCCGCCCTCATCCTCCGCGTTTTCGTCGTGGTCCTGCGCGGGCTCAGGCCCGTCCTCCTCATCGTCGCTCTCGACGCGCCCGGCGCGGCGGCCGCCCCTGTTCTTCGCCGCTTTCGTCTGCTCGCGCGCGGCGACGCCTGCATTCTCCTTGTGCGAGCCCGCGCTCGACGGGGATGTCGCCTTCCGGACCATCGCGGGCGGCTGGGTGTGTGTTCGCGGGGGCGTGATCGTCGTTCTGGTTAACGAGGTGCGCGTGACGGACGCGTCGGGCGGTTAATGACTTTAGGGGAAGCCTTTTCGCATAAGCAGGGCCACCTCCGATAACAAAGATAAGCTCATTTTTGTTACTTCCGGCTTTGATCTTTGAACCCCGCCTTACCTTTTTCTTACTGTCGTACTGAGCCCTTACTTACTCGCCTTCAAATGCGTGACGGCTGTCGCGCCGCTAATTACTCGCTGATAAAACGGCCGGGGACGCGACGAGTCACCTTCTGCTGATTTCCGCCGCCAACAGTATGTCTGTCAAAGCTTATTCAGCGACAATCTTGACTCATGGACAGCCATGCGGAAGCGAGGAGTTCATCTGGGCGTGGATATAAGTCGGCAGCATATCGCGAAGTTTACATCCACTGAACCTCCCTTGCACGTCCACCGAAGTACAAAATGCCGTCCCACCAACTGAGTATGTGACCTGCGATGCACTGTGACCGTAGAGCTCAGTCGACCGACTTCGTATAGCTTTCGTGACGGGCAATCGCATGAAGCTCCAGGAAGTGCGAGCTATCCTAGAGAATGCGGATGTCGACCTCACTTCGCAGGACCTGGATGGTGTGACGCCCACTGCTATTCCCGTGATGCAAGTCTGATTAACATGAACGCCAGTGCCCGAGCTTCAAGGATCAACGGAAGAAGTCGCCCGCGAGAAGTGCCGCAGAGCTGCAGAGCTTCTGCAGGGCCCGTGTATCACTGAAGACACGGCCCTCTGCTTCGAGGCTTTGAACGGTCTGCCTGGCCCTTATATCAAGCACTTCTTAAAGGGCCTGGGTCTGGACGGTATGCTTGAAGATGCTCATACGTCTAACGTGTCTCTCATCGCTGCCATAGGCCTGAACACCCTCCTACAGGGCTTCCCAACCACCAAGGCCTGGGCACTCTGCACGTTTGCATACAGCGCGGGCCCTGGTACCGAGCCTATCATCTTCGAGGGGCGTGTTGACGGAAAGATTGTGCCACAAAGGGGAGCTGAAGTATTCGGCTGGAATCCCATATTCGAGGTCGAAGGCACAGGCAAGACGTACGTCCTGACACGGCGAGATATCGTATCATCGCGCTGACATGTCCGTCCTTAGATTTGCTGAGATGTCTGAGGAGGAAAAGAACAGCTGTTCTCATCGCTATCGCGCCCTGGAGAAGGTCTTGGCCTTCCTCCGCGAACACAAGCCGTAACGCAAGAACCGAGCCACGACCTGTGCTGACATTTCACTTAGACTGATAGATTACATTCAGACCTTGGGATATAAAGGACTTCTACAACCTCGAAGCAGCCCTCTGCGCCGCAGCCTGGTGACCACCTTTCGTTGTCGTCATAGTGTGCACACCGGAGAAGAGCAGCTTCCCGGTAGCTTTGTCGTAGACCTAAGAAGCAAAATGGTCAGCAGCGCGACATCGACATCAGTTTGGGGCGTTCGACCTCTGCTCTGGCGGTGAGTACTCTTCCTCGTATCGTGAGGGTGGTGGCGACTATTCTCAGCGTCATTCCGCTGGAGGAAAGACGTCACTTGTGTCGCCTTCAGCAATCAACCTTCACGTACAGTAATGCTGGCGCATGGTATTTCACTTCTAGGGCCTGCGACGCGCCCTCTATGTCTTGGTTCAGAGTGCAGCCCAGCGCGTACAGCGCAGAACAAGTGCATCTATTGGAAGCTATCAGGACCTCGACGCCAGCTCTCCATTGTACGCACATGTCGATGAAGTGCGCGACGCATGCGCCAGAGACGGTGTGGCCTCCCCTATTGAGCATCTCTAGCCCAAATCGCAAGGTGGGTCACGGGCAGTGCGCCTACGGACAGTCTGTCACCCTCACCATCGTGCACCGGGACGTCGTAGATTGTTTCCGCCTCGAGAGCATGCGCTTCCGCCCACGCACCCGGTGGCCCACCTCGCCTCCGGCGGACGTTGGCTTCGACGAGCTGGATGTGCCGCGCCTGCTCGTTTCCGAAGACATTTGTGCCCGCGCCCGCGTAGTAGGCGAGCGCGTTCACGTTCAGCTGGTTGACATCGTCCGTGCAGTTTCCGCGGACGGTGGATACGTCCTCGTTCGGGTGGCCTGCCTTGGGGAGGGTGCGCAGGCGGGCGAGAGGATCGGGCGACATGATGGAGCGTCGCGGCGGCACACTCGTGGGCTTGTGCTATATAGCACTCGTGCTCGTGAAATCCGGCAAGGTTCGGTGCGCACACCCCAGGTGTCAGAGGTTCGGGCGAGGCTCTCTGTGCGACTCCCGTCGCCGATGGCCCTGTGTACGACAGCCTTGCGCCACCAATAGAATCATCATTCGTTTCAGTAAAGCCGCTTGGAAGCCGCCCGAGCTTCGTCTGTGCGGACTTGTGGGCCTCAACTGTTGAAGAGGTCGAGCACCTGTATCCGACGCGCACGCGTATGACGACAGAACATTATTCACAGCGAGCAGCGAGTACCGAGCGAGTACCGAAAGGCGGGAGGACTGGCCAGGCGCGCGCGATGCCACTTTGGTTGCCGAGCGCCCGTGCCGGCAACCAAAACGTGGGTCGATCGCGGTCCGCTTTTGGCAGGTATCGTCGTTCCGCGCCAGGATTTGCGGCACGACTGGGCGCTCTGCTCGTGAGTGCTCTTCGAGGTCTTCCGCTTCCCGCAGCCTCGACAGCCATAAATCCCAGCCATGTCTCGCGGCCTGACCCACAACACTTCTCGCTCAGACCACCACCACCACACTAGACCACTACATCTTCTTACTTAGAACTTCTCCTAATCTTCACCGCGCTTTCGTGCCTCGATGGTATCGTTCAGCAGCATCCTCCCCAACCAGCTCGGGTACACCCTCGCGACGCCTGAATTGAAGCTGCGCTTCATCCATCGCATCGGCAAGGGGTCGTACGGGCAGGTCTATCTCGCCTGGGACATGTCCACCCCCGAGTCCGCGCCGCGCTTCTACGCCGTGAAGTGCACGCTCAAATACGAGCCCGGTACCGAGTACGCCGCCCTCCAGCAGAAGGAGGTCGCCCTCCACGGCGCGCTCTCCAGCCACCCGAGCATCACCACACTGCACTATATCGTCGAGGAGCAGTACTACCACTACATGGTGATGGAGTATCACGACGGCGGCGACCTCTACTCCGCAATCGTCGACCGCCAGACCTTCCACCACAACGACGACGCGGTCAAGGCCTCCTTCGTGCAGCTCATCGACGCCGTCCAGGCGTGCCATGACCTCGGCATCAGTCACCGCGATTTGAAGCCCGAGAACGTCATGTGCATGAAGGAGGACGGGCGTGTCTCCCTCTCGGACTTCGGGCTCGCCACCCAGTCGGGCTTGAGCGACAGCTACGGCTGCGGCAGCGCGCACTACATGAGCCCAGGTGAGTTCTCCCCTCTTGACACATCATGACATCTCGCTGACACCCCCGCAGAGTGCATCGGCTCCGTCGAGACCACCGCCCCGTACTCGCCACGGCGCTCCGACATCTGGTCCCTCGGCATCATCCTCATCAACATGCTCACGCAGCGCAACCCGTGGCAGCTCGCGCACGCCGGCCGCGACGAGGGCTTCGCCGCGTACCTCCGCCGCCGCGGCGCATTCCTGCGCTCCATCCTCGCGCTCTCGGACGAAGCCGCCGCGCTCCTCGCGTGCATCCTCGACCCCGCGCCCGCGACCCGCATCACCCTGCCACAGTTGCGCGCGCGCGTGCTCGCCGTGCGCACCTTCTTCCCACCCGACGGCCTCCCGGGCTGTGTACACGCGGCCGACGCGCTTCTCGGCGCGCCGCGCGAAGAGTCGCTTGTAGACGAGGAGGCGCCGTGGGCGGATGAGGAAGACGAGGATATCGCGGAGATCATGGAAGTCCCGCGCGAAGCCGTCGATGCACAGCTCGCGCAGTTCGACATGGGTGCCGCCCGGTCCTCCTCGGCCGCGGCCTTCGTATCCGTCCCGCTCGACTCGTCGGTCGCGCACTCGCAGGCGAGCACGTTCGTCAACCAGAGCGCCTCGGTGTCATCCCTCGACACGGATGAGACGGCTCCGCCTGCGACACCCGTCTCTCCCGCGTCCGAAATCCCGCATGTCGTGCCGTACCTCACGCTGGACGCAGGAGAGACGCACATGCACGAGGAGGATGTGGTGACGCCGATGGCGGAGGATGGGCCTCAGGGTCGTATGTCCAAGGGCATGCGCAGGTTCGTCGGCGCTATGCGGAGAGTGGTGTGGGCATGATCTACAGATTCCCCTGTTCAAAAGTAATCCAGCACTGTATCAGCACTGTATAATCGCCTGTAAACTTTGTATAATAGTAATTAGCAGTGAGCAATAATCGTGAAATACCTCATCGTCCCTTCTATGCTGCGCTGCAATCGTACCCTTCTGTATGGATTGCTGCCTCGGTGGGTGGTATGCAGGACATGGCCCCATCCACGAATCGTAGTTTAACATGTTTTCGGCAAGGCTGCGCTCAGTGCGGCCATCTTCGCAGGAAACTTCCTGTGCGAGTACGTCTCACCCGAAGGGTTGTGTGCTGAAACGTATACGGAGTCGCAGCCTTGCAGTTGCCTTGCAGGGCCCAGTCGAGCCTGTAAAGCAAACATGGTATTGAAGAAGAACGCAAATACTTCCTGTGTACGATATGATACAATATTCGATGTTAAATATGATAGATCTGGCGTTTTAAAGCTTTGGCTGAGATGGAGGCATCTTCATGTGCACGCCTGTGGCCACTATGCGCCCGTTCGTCACATCGAATACCTACGACCCGTGAGCTGGTGTTGTATGCATAGAGGGACAGCCTCACCTCTGATCTGACCGTCATGACGCGAGTGCCGAACGCCACGGACGTGTTGATTATTCTTAGCCTCGCGCCCCTGAAAGGTCTTCAGACACGGTTATCCGGCAAGGTTTGGGGAACTTACAGCACCGCCGGCGCGTGGAACGTGATATTCAGGGCCAGGGAGACGTGTTTCGCCAGCTCTGGCGAGCTGTTCGCGGCGATGAGGTTCAGGACGATGGACGTGCAGCTGTATGAAAGTCAATCTGACAGCCGCGCGCAGCGGGGAGCAGGGGACTCACATGTCAATCAGAAACGACGTGCACCCTCCATGCATCGCGCCCAGATAGTTGCACATGTCTACAGCGCGCGACGGTAGTCAGTGGGACTGGCCTCGCGCCAGGGAGCGTGGCACGCACCGCGCGTCACGTCGGTCTCGAAGACGATGCGGCCCTCCTGCTTGCGGGGCACCTCGGGGTTGCCGAAGAGCTCGGCATGCGTGACCTCGAGGCGTGCGCAGACGGCGCGCGCGAAGCCCTGGCCCTGGGAGTTGTCGGACCACCAGCGGGCGACGGCGTCCTTGACGGCGCGGGGCACGTTGCCCGGCGCGGCGCGCATGCTGCGCGCGACGAGGTCCATGTCGTCGTCGTGCGGCTTCGGGTCGCTCATCGCGGGGGCTTCTCGCGGGCTATAAATGCGTGGGGAGCTGCCGGTGGGAGATTCGCGAGCGTGTGGGGAGCCATCCTGGCGGTCTGCTGAATACCACTCACGGCTATCCTCGCGGGCGTCTTCCGTCCGGCACTCGATGGCGCGTGTCAATGCACCGAGAGCGCGTACAATCACACGGCGAGCAGCACACGCTCTGCGTCGAAGGTTGTCGGGTAAAGAGTGGCAAGGACAGGCCCGAGCGTAGCATATTTAACAGACGGCTCCCCGTGCCGCCGCGGACATCCGCCCACTTGGCAAGCGGTTTTGTTGGACATGAAACAGTTTCGCATTCACAGTCGTCGGAGGGTACATATGCGAGACGTTTTCGAGACAGCGGACAGCAAGCGGACAGTCGGGGTGAGTACATGAGCGTGCGTAAGACACAGCCATAGCCCAGCAAGACAGTCCAGGGATCCATAGCGGCCAGAGGTTACGCGTGCGGCAAACCTGCCAAGGCGCAGAGCGCAACATCCCGGGCCGCCGCTCACTTCGTCTTTACAGTCTCGATGTAATCGGTGTCGTCCTTGTCGAGGCTGTCCTTGCCAGCCGGAGTGACCGGTGTGGGATCCTCCTTCATCTCCTGCTCGACCCGCTTCTTCTGCACCTCCCGAATGTCGCCCTCGAACACTGCATGGCATGTAAGCATTTTGGCGAGTGGCAGTCGTGAGAACGCAGAACATACGGAAAGCGAGTTCCTCGAGGGACCGTCCGGACGTCTCTGGGAAAAGGAAGTATACGAAGACCGCCTCGAACACGAGGAAGATGCAGTAGCTGATGTAGTACTTCCAGCCTATGGAGAGGCTCGTCAGATGACTCAATGGGTGGCTTTTGGACGGCACGTACCAGCGTTGGCAATGCCGATAGGGTTGACGAACTGGTTGAAGAAGCCGGCAGCACGACCCCACCATTGGAAGATCGCGATACCCTTCGCTCGGACGTGGAAGGGGAAAAGCTCGACGAGATAGGCTGGAATGGAAATAGGTCAATATCGACTTTCCTGATCAGTGGGCACAGCCGGCACGTACTGTAGGTCAAGGCATTGTAGGCAAGGTTGTATGCCGGACTGTATAAGAAGATGAAGCTGCGAAGGCAGGTCAGGAGTGCAGCTCTATAAATGCGGCTCCGAAAACTTACGCAATGACGGCCCGCGAAGAAGCCTGGTCTCCGTCGATGCTGTACCGCGCACTCGCGATCGTCCACCCCGTGAAGATCAGCAGCAGCGAAATCGTGCAGGTCTGTCGAAAGAAGCCGTCAGCACTCGCACGACCCGCCGCGCCAAAGTTAGCGCACCATGTATGCCGTGCGCCGGCGCATGCGCGGCACGGTCAGCGCGAGGGCCGTGGCGTTCACGAAGCCCCAGCACGTCATCGCGAGGTTAATTTCGCTCTTAACTCGGTTGTCCGTGATGCCGACATTGTCGAGGATCTTCGACAGGAAGTATGATGTCAGCCCGTTACCGGACCACTGCGTCGCGAGGCCCAGGAACGAGCCAATCAGCAGCCGCTTGCGCATGCCTGCGGGGCTCGTGTGAGCAGGGCCGCAGAGGCGATAGCGAGCGGGAGAGCATACCGGGGCTCGCGATGAGGTCCCGCCAGCCGTGCTTGGAGTTCTCCTTCTCGAGCTCGAGCGTCGCCTCGATCTCGGCGTACTCTGCCTTGACGAACACAGAGTCGAGGTCGCCCTCGGCGTGGTACTTGGCGAGGACGGCGTACGCCTCCTCGCCGCGGCCTTTTGAGATCAGCCACCTGGGATCCGCATGAGCAATCTCCGACATTAAGCACTCAATGAAGATCGCACCTGGGCGACTCTGGCAGGAACCAGATGAAGGTGACCTGCAGGAGGCTCGGCACGATCTGCAGGCACGACGGGATGCGCCAGCCCCAGGTACTCTTCATCGCGAACGTGCCGAGAGTGACGCCGGCCGCGACGATGGCGCCGATGAACCACGACGCGTTGAACAGCGAGCCAATGCGCGCACGCTCGCGCGGGTGCGCCAGCTCGCCGATCATCGACGACGCCGCGACGATGGCGAACGGAATGCCGAAGCCGAGGAGAAAGCGCGCGATGACGAACATAGCGACTGGCGGACGTGGCGTCAGCGGTGGCAGACAGGAAGGCAGCGCGGAGACGTACAGTCCTGGGCCGCCATCTGCAGAATTGCGCCCACGATCATGATGGCGCTGCCGAACAGGATGGCCATGCGACGCCCGAAGCGGTCAGAGACCCATGGGACGAAGGGTAGGGAGGCAATCGAGCCGAGCGAGTACAGCGAGGACATGAGACCCAGAATCGTAGAGTTAGGGTTGTGGAAGACTGTGGGTCCGTCGTGAGCCATCGTGCAGTGTAGAGGCGGCGGCACAACTCACAGGCGTTCCAAGAGTCTACGGCCTGGAGGCCGTTCATCATCGACGAGTCAAATCTAGGTGAGAGTTTCATGAGTGGCGCATTCATAGAGACGCTGCACTGGTGACCCACCCGCTAGTCATCTCGATGCCGATGCACGTCGGGAACATGACGAGGTACAGCAGGCGCAAGTTGCGCTTCCGGTACCATGGTGTGTTGTCCGCCTCGGCGAGACGAGCAATGATCGGGTCTGTCGTTGCGCCACCGCCAGCCATGTCTGCGTCGCGGGTTCGTCGAGATGAGGAGGCGAGGCTTGCGAGGGGTATCTCCACGGAATGGCGAATGTCCCTCTGTCCACGCAGGCCTATATAGCGGCCCGCGCGGTGGTGGCCCGCCGTGTAGCATCCCGTATTCTCCAAGATATCGCCGCGCACAGGCTCTTGGCGGCCCTAGGCGCGGCGCCTCCGTCATGGGGACGTGAGAGGCCAGAGCTTACGTTGCCCGCGCGCGTGTGGACAGCACTGCTCCAAAAGTGTGTGCCGCAGGCGTGGCGCGCCGATCGCGGCTTCTATCGCGTCGGCCGTGGCCCCGCGAAGGTGCGGCATGTCGAGCAGGACCCCCAAAGACCCGCTGCGCAGGGGTGCGGGGAGCGTGCACGGCAGGATGGTCGCACACTCTTGGCGGCGCGCGGCGGATCCTCGGGCGGACCGTCATTGAGTTCCCAGCGGCGTGGGGCCCCGCATCTGCCACGAGAGTGATAGGTGGGTGTCTCATGGGCGGACAGAAATGGCAGGTGAGAATGTTGGCGCGAGTCTTGGAAGATCGGTGGACCCTGTCTTCCTGCCGTGCGGTCCGCTGGAAGAAAGAATTTTGCGTGCTGCAATCTTCAGCAGGAAAAAGTCGAGGATGCCGGCATGTCGAGTTGCCAGCCTTCGTTACCCAAGTCCGCCATCCGATCGAGATGATCCTGGACGGTGCTGAGTGAGACCTCTGAGCTCCGGTGCGGACCATGAACGTGAAGTAAAGTTGATGGTGATGGGGACTGTCCCCTTGAGCTTTAGCTATCGCAGTAGATTTAGCTCTCGTACATGAGTGGATGGAAGTAACTACTCTGCTCACCAGGGGTTTACACCGTATGTTGCCATTTGAGCTCATGCCATTCGCGAAGATCGATAATGCCCAGACATGACGGTGAGGCAAATTTGGCTTTCGCCTTGGACTCCCGCAAGAAGAAACATATGTCGCTAAATCCTCGGCGACATGCGCATTACATCGACCAACTAGCAAGGCAAAAGCGAGTTCCTGCGCGGATGGACAGCGCGGCGCTATCGATTGCTGTTTCATTTGACTTAAAAGCTCCCGACCTATGTTCTTAAGAAGTTAGTGTTTTCTACCGGCCGTAGAAGGATCAATATCACGAACCACGAAGCCGACCTGCAGAAACCTAGATATGACTGCTAGGCACACATAAAGGCAGCTGTAGGAAGATCGGCGACGTCATCATCCCGGCATCACCTGCAAGGCGAACGGCAGGCTGATGCGCATGCAGACCACGACCATTGATGCACCGAGGTCGACGGTCAAGCTGCGTGTGCCTGTGGCGTAGGCAGAAGATACCCTTGTAGAATGCTAGACGAGTTCGTATAAGGCCCTGTCATCCAAATGACCTTCCGTTATGTCTTGCGGACCCTGAGCACATCTTCAAGTCGGTCGACATCGAGAGAGAACAGTTATGAGAGATGGTGGAGGTACGAGCCAAAGCGAAGACGCCGGCGTTCAAGCGTTCCGCGGAGTCTGTGCCCACTCGCCGAAAACAGCGCCCGAACCTTCTCATTGACCATGACGATGACGAGCGCATCGCTCTTGCCGTCCACACACGCACACGCACCCTCCATGCTCAAATAGCAGGCGCGAGCGCATACAGCCGTCATTTTCATAGCCTGCCCTCACCAGCACACACAATGCCCTCGCTCGCTCAAATCCGCGCCTCCAACCTCAGCACCGCCGGCAGCCTGGCCTACCGCCCCGTCGCCGTCTTCGTCGGCGGCACCGCGGGCATCGGCGCGGGCATGGCGCGCGCGTTCGCGCGCCACCGCAACGGCGACGCGCACATCGTGCTCGTCGGCCGCAACCGCGCGGCGGCGGAGGCGGTCCTCGCGTCGTTTCCCAAGCCCGCGGGCAAGGAGCCCCAGCACGAGTTCGTCGAGTGCGACCTCACGCTCATGCGCAACGTGCGCAAGACGACGGCGGAGCTGCGCGCGCGGCTGCCGCGCGTCAACTTCCTCGTGCTCTCGCCCGGCATCATGACGCTCGACGGGCGCACGGAGTCGGACGAGGGCATCGACCGCAAGATGGCGCTGCACTACTACGCGCGCTGGCGCTTCACATACGAGTACGCAGCCCCGTGATCCGTGCCCGGATCGTGCTAACGTATGCTCTCAGCCTCATCCCCTCGCTGCAGGCCGCAAAGGACGCCGGCGAAGACGCGAAGGTCATGTCCGTGCTGTCGGCGGGCACAGGCGAGGCGGGCGAGATGGACCTCGAGGACCTTGGCCTGAAGCACAGCTACTCGCTCTCCATGTGTGCGCGGGCGTGCTCCACCTACAACGACCTGATGGTGCAGGTACGCGATTTTTGCTCCGTGGAGTGCTACACCTGCTCATACAAGCACAGGCCTTTGCGGAGAAGTACCCCGACCTCGCGTTTACGCACGCCGCCCCGGGTGTGGTATCGACGAATCTCATGGACGGGATCGCGAAGTCACACTGGTCGGGGCGGATACTCAGCCCACTCGGGACTGCGCTTGCGTGCGTCGTCGGCATTTCTGCAGAGGACTGCGGCGACTACATGTGGCACGGACTGTACGCCGGTGCCAAGGGGTGGTTCCGCCGGAACAGGCATGGAGAGGATATCGGTGACAAGAATATATGGTCGACCCCAGAGGCAAAGACAAAGCTCTGGGAGCACACGCTGGAAGTGACTTCGTAGGAACTATATTTTTGGTATTTTATGTTCTGGATTCGACGCAGGCCTACTGTAATAGTTATGACATGCTGCCTAGTATCGCGCTTTAAGTTTGGATGTTGAAGTCACGCAGCCAGAGCTCACACGACAGACTGCTCTGCTCATCGTCAAGTATACATACAATCATAGGTAGAAGTGTAGCAAATACAATAATGTAACGGTAATCCTGAGCCCAAGTACGCACATCGATCGAGCTCAATCGCTCCTCTGCGCAAGCCCGACGGTCTTCTCGCCCTGGTTAACTAGGCGGCATCATCAGGACCCATGTACACCGCAACAACTAAGGAAGGCACTCACAGACGACATACACGCTCTTCAGGAAGACGTCGCCGAAGATATCGAACGTCATGTCGCCGCGGCTCTGGATACCGCCCAACGTGAAGCCCTCGTCCGCGGGGCCGAACCCGAAGTCGGCGGCGTTGAGTGTGTACAGCGTGCCGCCGATCGCGAACGAGACGTCCGGAATAGTGGCATTCGAGGGGTACTTCCACCCACCCTGCTGGTCGTCGTATACCGCGCCTTCGATCGAGTCTGTTGTTGCGTTAGCGGCAGGTTAATACGGGGTGTGCGGCAGCTACGGACCGTAGATGGTCTTCAGGACGTCGTCGTCAACCAGGAGCAGCGTTGTGCCCGTGTCGAGGATGGTAGAGTTGCCGGGGCGGTCGTACGTCTTGCCGTTGAGCGTGTACGAGGTTGACTCAACCTGCCAGAAACCTTGTGAACTGCAGGATATTTAGCATTTGATAATTAAATGACGACAGTCAATACGCACTTATCCACTGAAGTGTACGTTATCGGGCTAGGCGTCACAGTCGTGTCGATATAGCCTGCTCGAGATTAGCTATTTTTTAAAGCGCATATATGGGCAACCTACCAAATGAATAAAATCCAGGCTCAGTCCCGTGTCCCAGCTTAGCGGTGAACAGCGGCTGCTCTATGAGCTTCTGCTCAATCATATTCTCGACCGGAGTCTTGACAGGATTGGGCGAGACAGTGTTGATGCTCGGCCACGCGAGACCGAGCAGCCCGTCGTTCGAGCCGTCCGACAGGAAGCTACTACTGAGCTTCTTCGCGCACTCGACGGCCTGCCCGGGGATCACGACGCCCGCGACCTCGACGGTGTCCGTGTAGACGTCGCCCGACGCGCTCGAGCCGTCGCCGTACGAGATGTTCCACGTGAGGCCGGCGTCGTGCTTCGCCGTGCTCGACTTGGCGGGGTCGTAGATCGTGTGCGTCTTCCCGTAGCGGCGCGCGTCCGCGAGCTCGGACGACCAGATCCAGAGGTCGGACGAGCCGGTGTCGAAGTCGAGGTTGACCGTCACGCCGGGCGTGCCGATCTTCACGGGCACGACGTACTCCGTGCTGCCAGGCACCGTCAGTAGCGCACACGCGCGTGCAAGCAGTGCACTTACTCTGCAAACGGGTCAGTACGTCATAGCGTACGTCGGGGCTGACGCGACGCACCGTTCTGGATAGACTCTGCCGGCACCTCGTGGTCGGTCTCTTTATCGTCGAGACCCCGGACTTTGACGACGACGTTGTTCCGCTTGGCAAAGCCGGCATAGCGCCCCGTCTCGAAGCCGTAGCGGCGCGCGGCGCGGGCGTACGCGGCGTAGAACGACGGGCGGGTGTCCTTGTAGATGTCGGGGCGGAGGAGTTGGTGCAGACGCTTCTCGGTGCCGTTGGCGCGGGGTGGCGCAGACGCGTCTGAGGCGGGGTCCTGGTCCTTGGATTGCAGGCAGCCCATGGTGCTGTGGAAGAAGCTGACAGGCGAGCTGAGGCGGGGAGTGGGCCGAGTGGCGAAGATGGGTCGCAGAAAGCGTAGAGCCAGAGCTGCTGAAGACTGGTGCCGGTGGGGAAGGAGGCGAGTGGGCTGTTCCTGGAACCGGAGGGCTACTTATACCCCCAGGGTCCGGGTGAGGTGCCGGTGAATGGTCGCGGGCTACCGCATGATGACGCAGGACGACAGGCTTGGACGTCTGTCGGATGTGTGGCCGAGGCTGAGATAGTAGATGGCTTCTCTGCCAGGCGTTCACATGTCGTCAGACCAGTGCCAGACCGGGAAAGCAGACAGCGACGAAAGAGACGTCGGACACTCACGCCCCCGAGAGTCCGCACAGTGCGCGTTCGAGAACGGCTGCATATGGGCCCTCGCGCGACGGAGCCGTGGAGAAGCTCGGTGCATACGTGGGGAAGATAGAAGCGTGCCTATAATTGGCAGGAGAAGGTAAAATCAGAAGCAGGATTTGCAGAGTCGCGTGGTCCTTCACCGTGAGGATAAGCTGTCTCGGCGAGCCAGCAACAGTGCATTCGCCATGTGCGCACTCAAAATCATAATCAATACGCTCGCGCTAGACCCACTGCGCCAGACAACTCGTGTTCCACCTATAGTCGCACCGTGAGTAGACAGGGCAGATGTGCTGCCCACGCGGAAAGCGCAGAGCCTTCGACGCCACCATTCGGTACCTCGTCCAACCTTGTGGGCTGTCATCGAACGACCAACGTGGGCGCCATAGCACATCGAATCCCGACGCTCGTTCGGTGGGCTGCCTGGCTAACACGGAATCTAGACTTCGCAAATGTGTCATAGCATCTCTCAAGCACAAAAAAAATCGTGTTACAGCAGCGTAACGGACAAGCAAGACCGACCTCAGTCATACCGAGAGCTCCTCCGCCTGTCCGGACTTCTCGACCGAGACGTCGACCGCCCCCGCCTGTCCCTGTCTCCCCATCCACCCCGCCTCGGCGGGCTGTCCCTCCGCGGTGGCGGCACCCTTCCGTCCCCTCGGCCCCGTCCGCGAGCACCGCGCGGCACCGGGGCGGGTGCCCCAGAGTCTCCACGCCAGTGTCCGCCCGCCCGCCCTGCCGTCGGGCCCGTACCGAGGGACCCACCCCAGCCCGTGTCGCCACCACGGCCCGTGTCCTTCTTCCAGCCATTCGCGAAGCCTGCGCCCGTGCCCGCGTTCGCGGGCGCCGCCGCGGCACCGCTGCCCTTGATCGCGAGCTCGGGCGCGAGCACGACGTTCTTCGGGAGCTGCACCATCACGCACATGTAGTCGCCGGGCACGAAGCGCAGCTCGTCGAGCGTGCGCTCGTCCTCGCCCGCCGGGGCGTCCTCGTCCGCGAGCAGCCGCGGCGCGGCGCCCGCCAGCGAGCCCGGCTCGCCGAGGATGTCGCGCGAGTACACGGTGCCGAGGTCTTTCTGCGCGATGCGCCCCCGCGAGGCGCTGTCGGCGTACACGGCGCGGAAGGTGTACCGGGCGAGCGGGTGGCGGTACTCGGGCGTGGCGGGTGCGATCGAGCGGAGGGTGGTCAGGACTTCGCGGAGGGTCGCGTCTTTCCTAGCGGGCATTTGCCAGCAGTTAGACCAGTATGGATCGGAGACCTCACGTGCTACGCACCAGGTGAATATTTGTTGTTCATCTGCAGTCGGGATAGCTCCGTCCTCAAACTGCTGCAGGCGGTGGAACGTCCCAACTTTAATGAATGTTCGTATGAGGAACGGCGCGGTCTGTGGGGCAGTACAGCCAGCTCAGCAGGGCTTCACTGAAGTCGCAGAGCAGCACACCTTTTCCCTGTCCACAATGGGACGTCCAGATGGCGAGCTATCCTCCATGGCGGGGTTGAGTGGATGTGAATGGCAGTGAGGCCAACGGAGAGTGAGCAAGTCGCTTGGGAGAGCGCGGCGTCCAACACGGCAGGTATCTCCCACGGTCACGATCAGACGCTTCTCTCGGGAAGCCCGCATATGGCAGGTGACGTCGTTCGTTTCGCGCACCCACTTCTTTCCACACCCAATTCGGGAGGCTGGCGAGACGGAATTCCTGCCATGCCTCGCTCACGATTTGGTGCACAGCAGAGGGTCAAGACATGCGGGCAGTGAGGCTGGCAGACTTCGAAAAACGGCGCGGCGCCCGGGGCCTCTTAGCCACGTGTGCCGACAACAGAGTACACCCGGCTGACATCGCCGCCGCACTCCCCAACTCAACCCGCACCTCCTTTACATGCCCACCATGATAAAGCTACGACTAGTCACAGACAAAGAGGTCCTTGAACACGCCTTCAAGGCGCACGACCGTGCGCCGAGTCCGGCCCCCTCGATAGACAGCGATGACGCAGACTCGCTCTTCGACGAGCCGATGGACGACGCCGGCGAGCTAGACGTCCTCGAGGGACTGGAAGTACTACACAGCGCATACACAGAGCCGGCACAGCCAACAGATCTGCAGCCCGCCGCGCGCATGTGTCCGCCAATACCCGGCCTGCACTTCGACCCTGCGGCCCTCCTCCCGGACGACCTCGCAGAGGCGCTCTTCCAGCAGTGCCTCGCGACATACTTCCGGGACGAGGGCGTGAACCAGGTCATGCTCTTCGAACGCGTCATCTCTGGGGGCGCACACGCGTCCTCCACGTCCGGTACGCTTCCAGCCCTCCCGCCCATAGCACCCACTGATCAAAGACACAGGTCTCTCGGGCCTCCCGCCCTTCCTGACGGCGCTCCTGCCCACACTCGCAGCGCTGCTCCGGCCAGTGCTCCCGCCGCACACACACGCGCTCCTCTTCCCGCCGCCCGGCGCGCCCCCACAGGCGCGCCAGGTCATCGTGAACCTCTACCGCCCCGGCGAGGGCATCACGCCGCACGTCGACCTCCTCGACCGCTTCGGCGACGGCATCGCGGGCGTGAGTCTCGGGAGTGGCTGCGTCATGCGCTTCGCGCGCGGCGCCCCCGCGTCTTCCTCTGCGCGGTGTCCGTCTGGACGCGAGGGTGCCGCCGCTGCGCGCGAGACCGACACGGAAGCAGAGGACCACGCCGTGTTCCTCCCGCACGGCAGCGTGTATGTAATGTCGGAGGAAGCTCGCTATCGCTGGACGCACGGCATCGATGGCAGGACGGAGGACTGGGTGCAGGACCGTGTGGGCAGCGCCGCGGGGCGCTGGGTCATGCGCTCGCTGCGCGTCAGCATCACTTTTCGCTGGCTGCTGCCCGGAGCGGACGTCGTGGGCGGGCTTCCGGACGCAGTCTCGTCTTACTAGCGCAGTATACCTTTCCATAGTGCATATATGCAATCTGGATTCCTAGGACGCGCACGCATTTGGTCTTCTCCGGGATGGCGATGGCGATTAAGGAATGCGTGATATACAGAGCATGGAGGCCGGGAGTTCTAACAACGTACAGGGGGCGATATGTCTTTACTTTGGGGGACGACACGTGCAGCGCAGGCGGGAGGCTGCGCTCTTTGCAGATCTCGATGCGCGCGATGCATGCGTTGGTGGCACATCCGACATTTGCGTGCGACGCAGGCTCGCTCTAGAAGCCGCCACGGAGCGCGAGGACCAGGTGCAGCACCGCGCCGGCCGTGATACCGAAATCGCGTGCGGTCTTCTCGTCGGGCCTGGCACGCGAGGGTGAGCTGCGATCGATGGCACGAGGAAATTACAGCGACGCACATCTGGCGGCCTCCGAAGATGAGACGCTGCTGCGGTGGCGGCACACCCGACTGCTCCTCGACCTTCTCCTTGATGCGCGTGATCTGTGCAGGTGCAAGGCGGGCGTGAGTGGCGGGCGGCGCGCGGTGGCGGAGGCCAGAGACGGCGGGCGCACCTTGTCATCAGGGTCGATGTCGAGCTCGATCTGCGCAGGGTGCGGCGGACAGGCGGCGTGAGCATGTCGCTGCACATCGAGAAGCACGAGTGCTCGCGATCGACGGGCTTACCTCCTTGCCAGTGAGTGTCTGGGCGATATCTCGTCAGCATTTCGGGAGTACAGACAGAAAGATAGCAGGGCTCATACCTTGACCTTGATGAGCATGGCGATTTGATGTAGAGAGGATGGGGGGTGGAAGAGATGGAGATGGCAGGAGCAGAGAGTGAGCTTCGTAAAGGCGGCGACCAAGCGCCTAGGACGCGTCCGCCTAATTGAGCACGTGGTTAAGTCCTTCACGGCATCCTGATTCCTGTGTTGTACCGTACGCTCGACCCTCAGGCCTCAGGCCTAGGCCTCATCCACAAAGCAGCACTGATACATAGCGTGGCATTGATTTACAAGTAACAGGGAGCATTGAGACAGTACGGGTGCCATCTACTGACTCCAAACCTCATTTATTATCGTGTTCTGCTCACAGGCTCATTCAGCATGATCAGCGTGGCAGCGCCATCGTTCAGCTCTCGTCTTCGCCCTGGTCAGTCGCGCGAACAATCAAGGGATATTTCTCTTCGGACCCTCTACCCCTCGACCTTTGTTTGCATTCAGACGGTCTTCATGGTCCCCGTCCCCGTCCCCATCGCTATCTTCTTCTTCCTCGTCCTGCTCGTCTTCTTCTTCGTCTTCACCCTCGTCCTTGTCTTCATCCTCATCCTCGTCCTCGTCATCCTCGTCTTCATCTTCATCCTCGTCCTCGTCGTCCTCGTCATCCTCGTCATCTTCATCGTCGTCTTGGTCGTCGCCCTCATCCGTGGAACCGTCTTCATACTTACAGGGGTCATCGCAGGTGCGAGAACAACGTGCGCTGCAGCACTTGTGTTCGCATTCCACTGCCGATCCGGGCGTCCCGTCCCACTCGATAGCACGCACAGTCCCGGGTAGCTCTAGACAGGACCTCAAGGAAGCGATGTTGGAGGCTTGAATCCTCCACGCATTCTTGATGACCAGCTTGTCCAGGGGGTATCCACGCTGAGCGCGCCATCTGAGCACATCCGCGAAATGTGTCAGTAAAACGAAGTCTAGACGCAAGCAGAGCCTGTTCCAGACTGGCTCGTATTCTTCGTATTCCACAAAGGTGTACGGCTTCGGCAGACCTTCCAGTGTCAATGTCTTCAAATTTGGGAAGAGCTCGTGCGGAGAGCTTGATCCCAGTAACGAGCATAGGGTGTGGGCGAAACCGGTGGTAACAAGCAGATCCTCGATATGCGGCAAAGCTCCCGAAAGCCCAGAGAAGTCCTTGACCAAGATATTCTCCGCCACATATGGATCTGTGAGGCTCATCGCCAAGGAGCGGATGTTGCGGAAGGAAGCCGTGCCGCACAATGCGACCAAAGCGCGTGGATTGATCGAATATTGTATGTTTGTGGTAGCCAGCCTTGCATCTGGCATATTCTGGCGTAGACGTGAAAAGTTGGAGGCTAATAAAGTCGGCTTCCACAAGTCGAAGGAGACTTCGCTTGCGCGTTGGTAGAGATGTCGGTAGCCGATGCTGAGACAGCAGAAAGGGGATGTAGGACCAAGCAGACATAACCCAGAAAAGGCTCCGGCAATTTTTTCATCGAATCTTGAGACTTGCACATCGATGGCAGCTACAGAGGGGATTGAGAGCAGGCGCAGAAAGTGATCAACGCCGGCCCTACTGTCCTCGACATGTAGCTGTCGAAGCTTTGACAGCTTGAGGGGGATCTCCCGCTGTGCGAATGGCTCAATGGGGAGTGAGTCCACCAGCGCGAGCTGCAGCAGATTTTCCGTTCGGCGCAAGATGTCCAGAAATAGGGCGGTGGACAAGTCGGAGTCCAAGTCCCTGGCAGCTCTGAGAGAAAGATGTGTGAGACGATTGGTCACGATAGGCTCCAGAGCAGTCAACGAAATAGTCCGAGTTGCGAGACGGCGTAAGGCAGGGAGCATATGAGGGCAAGCGAAGGGCGGGAGAGACTGTGACAGCTGCATGCTGTACGATCCGTCGACGATGAGATTTTCGAGTAGTGGGAAGAATGGCTGGAATTCAGAGTACATGGAACTATGGCCAGCGCTGAATTCAACCTCGAGTTTCTGAATGCGATGGGCGTGGGTTGCGATATGATTCCATACGGGCAGTATTTCCTCGTAGTGCATGGGTCCGTAGAGAGAGAGTGCACAACTGCCTCCAGATCTCTCGAGCATCAGCTGGGTGCAAGGGTGTGCCGTGAGGAGGATATGAGACCATAGTGAAGCGCAGTGGAGAGCTACAGACCGCCAGCGATGGCAGACGTGCGGAATACGTCCGACCCAGCCATACATGTACCGCGGCGTGCGGAGACAGTATCCAATGCGAAGATAGAACCTTGCATCTGCATTCCAGCGAGTGACGTAGATCTGGAAAACCTCCGCAAGTAGCTCTGTCGGCAGCGAAACGACCGTTAAGAGAGCGTTGTGGTCGCGCTTCAGGGCGACATCGGGAGGGAGGGCTGTAGGTGTGGAAAGGCCATGGTCTTCACGAGGCCTTCGAGGAGGACGTCAGCCTGGTAACCCATGGTACATGCAGAAGCAGCTCACGCGGAGGACGCCTCGGAAGGCATCTTGCTTGACGTGCCAGTCGGCCGCGCTGAGCACGGGATATATGCGCTGTGTTCTGAGCCTGGAGGTCGACGCCGACGTCAGCTGCGCCAAACCAGACCTTGCGAGCGAGGTACAGCGTACTCTGGGCGCGATACTGGGAGGCGTCGTGGAAGGCGAGGGTCAAGAGC
Source organism: Phanerochaete sordida (assembly GCA_019973155.2). Taxonomy (NCBI): domain Eukaryota; kingdom Fungi; phylum Basidiomycota; class Agaricomycetes; order Polyporales; family Phanerochaetaceae; genus Phanerochaete; species Phanerochaete sordida. The sequence goes on from BPQB01000006.1 coordinate 768,195, forward strand.
AAGATCTGCCTCACGATCAAGCTGGCGGGACGCGCGTGCGGACATGTCGGGATGACAGCTGGAATGCACGCTCGCGTGGCGGGAGGCGTCGATGCTTGGGGTATGATGTCACCTCGAACCTTGCGAAAGACGCAGCGACGCTGTGGCGCGAGCGCCGTGCAGACACGCGGGTTGCAAAATCGAGGCCAGCCTCGCTGTATTATTCGTGTATCTGATGTACAAAGCGGTAAGTCGTCGCAGGAGCATGAGGCGTAGCACGGTCATAATAGTCTGTATAACGAAAGAATAGGCATCAGCAAGCGTCGCGAGTCCGAACATCCGCACAACGTTTGAATGTCGAGCAAATCAGGGAATCAAATCAGGTCATGAGTAGCCGCTCTCGTTGCGGAGTCTCTCCCGGACGCGCTCGAGGGCTTTACCCAGCTGATTTGCACCCTGGCCGAGGGGTCCATCGCCCCAAAAGTTGTCCTGTTGGTGGCAGAACTGCAGAGGCAAGTCTTCCGTACCCAGGAGAAGCTGGCGCAGATGCGGGTGCTGGGTGAACTTGGCATACAGAACTTCGTCCATCTGTCCCGCTGTCAGCTACAAGACCACCCGGTGAAGAGCGCAACATACCATCTGCACGACGACCTGCTCCCAATCCGGCCGCGAATGGCCGCCGTGGCGGCTCACGACCGCACGGACGTCGTCCGGACTCCGACAGGACATGATCTCGTCGACGATCTCGGGGCGCGTGTCCACGAAGCGCTGCGCCTCGAGCGCATGCAGCGCGGTCGGGAACCGCCTGTTTCCGAAGACGACGTCGTGCGGCGAGAGGTGTGTGAGCTCCGTGAGATAGCCCGCGAGGTCGATGCGGAGCGGCTCGCGGTTGGGACTGTGCGCCTGCGGGCTGTAAGGACGTGGACTGTGTGTACGCGGGCTGTGCGGTCGCGGACTATGTGAGCGGTGGCTATAGACCGGCGATTTTGGCGGAGGCGGAGGGGCGGGCGTGCCTGCGCTGGGTATGACATGGGTAAAAGATGGAGTAGCACCGGGCACCCCGCCTGGCACCACGACGCCTGGACTGGCATACACAGGGTCGTAAGCAAGGCCGGGTGACGGCATGGGAGCTGGTGGACCAAGATGAGGTTGGTATACTGTTGGGGCGGCAGCAAATATTACGGGCTGTATGACAGGAACCTGTTCAGGTTCATGGTCTGGCTTCCCAGAGAGCTTCTTGCTGAAAGCACGAAACAAGCCTTTCTTCTTCTTCTTTTCGGGCAGTGTTTGCATCCCGACGGGACTGACAAGAAATCCCGTTGATGTTAGCGGCTTCTGCGCAAGGACTTCCTCTACGGGCCGGCGTAAGTCCTGGAGAACTCTCCTGTTGGGGCCGTGCTCGAACAGATCTTCGGGCGGCCGCGGAAGGGGCTGATGGTTGAAAACCATGGTCGCCGGACGCTGGAAGACAAAGTTTCGCACTGCCCTTGTGCCATATTGTTCCTCAGGAACTGGGAGTACGGGCCCCATATCGCCCAAACTCGAGGACGAGTCGGTGGAGGAATAGTCATCATGCCGGCTCGGCGCGCGCATCGTAGCGGCCATAGCGGGGATGACCGGCGGCTGGGGAGCCATTGCAAAGGGCGTTCCCGTGCCATTCTGCGGTAAGGGAGGTACCACAGGCGCGGAGGTCGAAGTGGGCACGACGGCTGGCATGGGCTGGGGCACCGGCATCTGCATCATGTGCTGTGGTATGACGGCGGCACTCGGCATGCCGCCAGAGTATGTTGGTACAGGCATGGGTGGTATTACAGGGTATGCAGAGGGTGGAGGATGGGCGAAGTTCATCGGCTGGGGCATGACCGGTGCGTACCCATGGGGAGGTTGCATGTGAGGTGCTACGGTTCGCCTGCAGCATAAATCACTGCTCTACGCGACTTGAGAGCCGTCTCGGAGAGACGTACGTGCAAAAGGGGGATATCTAGAGGGCCCTCCATCTCCGTATTCCTCCTCGTAAGCATGGCCTCCTCTAGGTTTATGTCGTGTGCTATGTGCAGAGTAATAAGCCTGCTTGGGTGGGTATCTTGGTCGATAGTCTCCGTAGCGTGAATGCTGATTACCCATACTTCATTCAGTACATCAGATATTAGAGGTAAGATTACGAGAGGGGCGTAGGGCGCGGTATACAGCCCAGCAGCAGGACATGAGGGTGCTCGATGAGCGTGCGCTCCAGCCTCAGGCGTGTTGGCGAGAAGAACGACCACGTGGGTGGAGCGCTTCAGCTGTGTTACGTCAGCACGCCACGAAGGTCGCTGCCATGGAGCGCCCGCTGCCCTCGGATTCCTCCGTCGCTGCGAGTTCGCCGCGGGCCTTCGCATGAAAGCGGCCTGCCGTCCAGGTACTTTTGCATGTACCTCTCATGTTAGCTAAGATCTCCCGCTCGCTCTGGACATAGGATCGAATACGATATTCCAGCTTAGCTTGCGGTAGAACGCTGAGCTTGCGCTGCCAAGCGGTCTGGGCCCAGCGCGGCAGAGCATGCACGCATTACGGCATCCCAACCTCCCGATAAGACAGGTGTCTTCTTTCGATAAATGAACTTCTAACGTGGAGCTCATGAACCTCTTCATGGCGAGTCGCTTACCCCTTTAGTCGTCCCATACAGTCATTTTTGGGCCTTGTGAGGCATATATAAGAAGTGTCTACGCGATACGCACGTCAGGCGTTCCTCCTTCTTTCCGTCCCCCCGCTCCGCTTCAGCTACAGGTATGTTTTCCGTCCCAATGCTTTGAAAATGTTACTGAGCCGGGCCTTCCCCGGACCAGCAGGAGGTGTAAAAGAACAGTAAGGGCACAAAGGACAAAGGACACGTCGTGTATCGCCTATCTCTGTTCAGAATGGAGTGCGTAGCATTTTATTATTGCGTCTTGCCCTTTGCTGATTTGCTGACCACTCGTAGTGCGAATTCAGAAAAGCGACTGGAAGCGAAGCGCAAGCACAACGCGGGCATTCCTGCGGTCACTCTTACCGCAGAGCTTCTCCTCGAAATCTTCAAGATCTACATTGCTCTGTGGACGTCTCTGACCGATCCGCAACTCCTCCCTGACACCGTGGAGAAGGGCATGGCTAGGCTGGCGGAACACTTCGAAGGTCGGCCGGCCCCGAGATATCTCCCGCGACATGGCTGGTCTGTCGCCTTGACGCAAGTCTGTCATCTCTGGAGGGACGTCGCCATCAGTGAGCCTACCCTGTGGTCCAAGATCCCCGTGACCGCGTTCGCAGGATTTCCCACATTCTTTCAGAGGTCGAGTCCCATTACGGCGTTATCTGTTCGGGGCTGTATGTATCCACGCGACGCCTGTGTTCTGCGAACGCACTGGGCGCGCGTACTCGAGCGCTCTGCAGACATCGTCGAACTCAGCATCGACATCGACGGCCAGGACGCAGCGCCATTCGACGACATACCCGATGCCGCTTTCGCGGAGCTCAGAGGACTGCGCCTTGTCTCCCAGAGATTCGGCCAAGTCGCCCTTCCTGCCTTCGCGCAAGGCAACAACAGGTTTCCCTCTCTACGAGTTTTATCCACCGCTCTCTTCGCATTCCCTGCGGTCGCACCACTTTTTGCATCCTCCCTTCACGCCGTCGACATTCACTGCAGCTCTCGCGCCGGACCGAATCGTGCTCAAACTTTCCCCTGGACCATGCTCCTGACTGCCCTACGCAACCTACAGCAAGTCAAATATCTCTCCCTGAAGGACGTATATCCAGCTGGTCTTCCCCCAGTCGCCACCGACGCTCTGGCTCACATAGATCTGTCATATCTGCAGAGTCTTCGGCTGGATGGCTACGGCGTCGCTACTGCCCAGTTATTGAACACCATGGTCTTCCCTTCCAACACTAAAATCAATCTCTGCCTTACTGAGGACAGCCATGTCCCCATCAACCTCCAGCGACTCGCCGACGTTTATCGTGGCGATCGCGATATTCAAACTGTCGTTTCTCTCCTCGCGGAACGATTCGAAGGCTCGGACACATTCGCCCCTATCCCTGGTTTGCGCTCTGTTTGGCTCGGATGCTGTGACGAGTCCGAGGACGAAGACTTCGCCGTCATATGCGGCTGGTCCAACGCTAAAGAGCCCGCTCCCCCGCCAGTAGACGCCTGGTTCACTCTTCACCCCGACATGCAACTCTCCTCCACCTCGTACACCTTTTCCGTCTTTCTCCAGCATCTCGCTGCCCTCAGTCTGCTTTCCGGAGTCGAGAGGCTCGTCGTCGCTTCCGATAGGTGGCGTGTCAAGCAAGACCCTTGGATCGGTCTCTCGCGCTCTCTTCGACACGTGCGGGAGCTCGTCGTCCGAAGCTCGTGCGTCTGCACCCTTGGGGCCGCCATCGTGCAAGCCGCGCTTGGCGGAGACATTTTGTTCCCGGAACTCAAAATTCTGGCGCTCAGCAACATCCGCACGTCAGATGGTACGGCTAGCGGATCGGATGAGTACCCTTCCGGGTGGCTCGTCATGTTCGCTCGTGCCCTGGGGCATCGGGCGCAGCTGGGAGCACCGCCACTCGAAAGTGTGATCGTCGAGGAGGCGTACAACTTCGACGCTCGCAACCACCAGTCTCTCCGCAGCGTACTCATCGAAGCTGGTGTCGCAAAGGATGTCGAGTGGGACGGGGTAGTGCAGCGCTGGGTCCCGGAGCACTTCATGACCAAGTCATTTTTTGATTTCTGAACGATAGGTCTTGTTGCATCATTTTGACGATGGACTTGCTCTCGTGCACTCTTGTAGCGATGCCATAGCAGGCGACCAGTATGATGTACTGTAAATATATCTCGAGTCATTACGAGTCCTTACTACGCCAAAAAGCTTCCTCTGAGCTGGGATCGAACCAGCGGCCTGTAATCATATAGTCACGATCCCATTCGAACTGCGACAAATTGAGAACCTTGCAGTCAGGTTGAAGTGAGGATTGGGGGCTCACTTTCCGCAAATCGCAAGACTTTTTAGCTATAAAAATCACAAAATATACTCTGCACAGTGTACGACAACGTACGAGGAAACGGAGCAAAACGAGTCCCCTGAGCCTGGTTCGAACAGGCGACATTAAGATACCAGTGGATAACCAATTACAGTCTTACGCTCTTCCAACTGAGCTATCAGGGGCGTGGTGGAGCACTGCGCCTGTAGTATCTGAGCCTGGCGGCTTCGGAATCGGAGAGCTGATCCTCAGGTGCGCGTCTGACACCACGTGCGCAGCCTAATGAAGCGCGTGCACGCAAGAAGCGCTGTCTGTTGCTCGCCTTGACTTCACCCCTTCAGCTGCCCAACGAACGAGATCAGCCACAGTACCTGATATACGCCATGGAGAGGGAGGTCCAGCAGCTCGTAGATATGGTGCGCCTACTCTTCTATTACCTCCGTGGGCTGTCCTGAAGTCAGTACAGGGGGCGACTCCCGCCCAAGCACGAGCAGCTCTCAAGAAATACAACGACGTTATGCAGGCGGCAGAGCGCATCTTCGACGGCGCGTTCGATCATATCACGGACGACTCTGAAGACGTGGAGATGAAGTCTGTGAGCGAACGCGCCCCCAGCACGAGCATAACGCGCACAGCGGTGGGTACACGCGCCGCCACGCCACGATGGGACCATGCTCATGTATGCGCTGCAGACACCTGACGATGATGAAGACGGCGCGGGGGACGACGATGAGGACGGTTACGGGGACGACGCGGAAGAGGACGACGACGAGAACGAATACAGTGAGTGCCTGTGCTAGGAAACGGAGGCTATGTTTACACTGTCTCCCCGTGTAGTGGACTACGACTCCGACTATGAGCCTACGAAAGGAGATTCTGGGCAAGGCGCGTCCACAGCTGATCCGTACGCGGGTAAGTAGTCCTCGAACGTCTGAAATCATCACGCTCATGTGATAATCAGGTATCTTCTTCTCCAAGGACAGGCGCGAGGAAGTCATCGAAGTAGAGGAAGACCCGGATGTTGTAACGGTGTCCCTCGGCAAGGAGAAGGAGAAGGTCAAGCTGATGACCCAAGGTCAATGGATGAAGGGGTGTCCCGAGGGCGGCGAACAGGGCTTCCTGTTCAGCCAATATCATGAACTGTCCGAAGGACGATGTCCCTGTCCTCACGGCTGCGGTGCGACAGTGCCCCGCCAAAAGCAGGATTTCTTCGCACTCTTCGTAAGTCATATCAAACACAGACAGTATCTGCACGCGATGCTCAACGACCACAGTCGGACTTCTCAACCTATATCATGCACCTTCGGAAGATCGCTCCGCGAAAGTGCGCCACTTGCCGGAAGCCATTCTGTTTTGCCTGTGGCGAACCCATGTCTGAAGCAGACCAGAAAGACTCGGAGTGCTTGTTCCACTGTCCGAACCTGCAAGGCGTCATACTGGGGGTCGGCCTTGCCATGGTGGAAGAGACGTACTTGGACGAGAGGCTGGAAAAGGTTGATGACAAGATTGCGAAGCCAGCGGCTGGTCGGCGCCGTAAGGCCGCTGACACTCCATCGCCCCACGGCAGCGCGTCGATGGACGACGATGACTTCGTGGTACCTGGCATAGGCAAGAAAGCCAAGCTGGGCACTGGTTATGCCGGAGACGTTCGCGAAGACGTACGTGTATATGCCATCACAACTAGTCAGCTATACTCAATGACGAACCCACAGCACTCCGGTCAAATTGAAGCTCTGGCCGCGCAGAAGCTGAAAGACGAGAAGCTAGCAAACTTGCTGAAGAGCGTTCGCATGTATTTGCCGAATTTGAACCGCGACGGCGGTGGAAAGTCCTGTGACTACCTTCCACATCCGACCACTCTTGCACACCTGCGGAGACGATTCAACTTCGTCAGCAGCCAGCTTCTTCGTAATGATTCTTTGCTGGATATGTCCGAGCGCTCTGCCCTGTATTTTGAGCTCCTCGAATGGTTGGAGGTGCGTGTATTCCACACTATGTACGCACCCATTATTCATCGCGAACGCACGTTCAGACAATCTCCTGCCACGAAGCTCTCGCGAGCATGATGGCCATGCCCATCATGGTTCCGTCTTCCGTCAAGAGTGTCACAACCCGTAAATCCTCCAAGTCAGGGCCCCAAATACGCGAGCGGACCATCGTCTACGAGGGCTCGTCGGGCCCGCGTGAGCTCCTGGAAGCCATCGTCATACAGGCGCAAGCTGCTATGAAGGGCCTCGAGGCGGGCGCGAAGGCAGCTGAGGGAAAGGCGGAGATGACCGAGGATCAGAAGCGACAGACCTCCGACGACAAGGGCAAGGGCAAAGACACGCCGAAGGTCTCTTCCGAGGAGAATGCGAAGCTGCTCGGATTCTGCAAGCGCATCCTTGGGACCGCGAAAGCGATCGACCGCTCGCTGCGCGAGACGAAGGGCGATAAATTCGTCGAGCGACTGCATGCGGCGTTGCCGAAGATCCCGGGCACGTCCAGAGGCCAGGAGGGCGCGGACGTTATCGTCGGTGCGAAAGACTCGGATGAGGATGTGGAGAAGGCGTACGTGGACTGGGCCGGCCGTGTCAGGTTCGAGTACTGCGACCTCACGATCCCGCCTGCGCAGGATGCGCCCGAGGACGAGACGCCGCACTACAAGTTCTTCTACAACACGGAGGCCCGGATGCTGGCAAACTCGGACATTCCCAGGCGGTCGCTGGCTATCGCCAAGGAGGTACGTCATTCTCGCTCGTTGTCGAGCGAGCAATCTACTAACCTGTGTCACACTCGTAGCTCGCTGTTCTTACTACCAACCTCCCCGTGGCTTGGAATTCGTCTATCTTCCTGCGAGTAGACGAGACTCGTGTCGACGTCATCAAGGCATTGATTACTGGTCCAGAAGGGACGCCGTAAGTGACGCTGAAACTGCTTCAGTGTTCTCGCCGCTCACGCTCAAGTTTATGTTATCAGATACTACAATGGCTGGTGCGTCCGTTAAAACAGCAATGATCATGATCTGCAGACTGAAGTACGAACACAGTTACCTGTTTGATATCTTCCTCGGACCAAGCTACAATCAGTCGCCACCAAGCGTGAAGTACATGACGGTCAGTCTCGCTTCTATTTTTTACCGAGGAACAGAAGGTACTCACATGCTGCCAGACCAACGGCGGAAAGTATCGTTTCAACCCGAACTTGTACGCTGATGGTAAAGTCTGCCTGTCGCTCCTCGGCACTTGGTCAGGGCCGGGTTGGGTCGCAGGACGGTCCACGCTGCTTCAGGTGAGTGTATTAGCTTCGTGTTTGCAGGATATTACTGAGCTGTGCCCCAGGTACTTATCTCAATACAATCTATGATTCTCTGCGACGAGCCATACCTCAACGAGCCCGCATGGGCAAGCTGCGCTGGGACAGCACAGTCGAAAGCCTGTAAGTGCATCCTCGCCCTTTACCTCAATCAAGCTTGACAAGCCTCTGTTAGATTCCGCCAACGTCCGAAGAATGGTTGTTCGCACAGCTGTACGTACCATCAACTGAGAGCGGTCATATACACCAGTAGCTCATACTGCGCGATTACAGATGTTGAATAACCTCAAAAACCCAGTTGAGCCCTTCGAAGACGTGATTCGCACCCATTTCCGCCTCAAGGCGCGGTCTATCACGAAGCAGCTCGATGAATGGCTGGAGGAGGATGATGGCCGTGGATTGAACTCTGATGGAGGCATGCCACATAGCCATGGAGGCACACCGAGGGCGTCGTCGAGTGGGAACGGGTTCAGGGAGGATGTTGAGGAGCTGAAGTCTCTCTTGGCAAGACTCGCAGCAGGAGAGGATATCAGCGAGGCAAGCTCATCGCGATCATAATGCTCTCTGCAAACGGACTTCTACGCAATACAGTACGTATACATCTTGGGCAAGCTGGTGGTGTTTTCGGAGTACATTTTCTTGCTAGCACTGTCAACGGTTGTAACTCTACGAATATACCAACTACATTTCGAAAGTACTAGTACGCTGCCGTAAATATCCTTGTCGATGTTTGCTCGTCGCGTCCGACGACGCGGAGATCTGCGCATGTGATTATATGCGCGCGAGCGTGCCACAATGTCCACCGTATTTCCGGCCACTCTTCCGTCCGCCGTCTTTCCGTTGTGACGCACGTCCCGCTGGTGTCGACCCCGCTAACCTTGTACCACCCATGCGCTGTTTCATCTTGCTTCACGACCACGACCACGGCCCTCCCTAGACACCGTTTGTGGGCGTTCTTTGCGCATAGACTGTTAGAACTATGGTCAACGACGGCCTCATCCACGCGGCTGCGGGCGCGGCGGGAGGGATGGTTGCAATGACCGCGACATAGTAAGCAGCACGCCCCTGCTGCAAAGCGTCCCGTGTTCTGAACGGCCATATAAGTCCCCTCGTCGTCGTGTCGACTCGAGAGAGCGTCGACACACAGGACTCCAACAAGGCCAAGAAGGCGAGTCTTGCGGACAACCTGACTATGGCGTACGCACCCAGCTCACCATTCGCGGCAGTCTATCTTGGAGGCCCTGCAGGCGATTAGAAAGGACAAAGGGTGGTCAGCCTTGTACCGCGGTATTGGCCCTTGCCTCGTCGCCGTTGCTGTGACAAATGGGTATGTCCCGTACTCGCTTCCTTGCACGGCCAGCTCAAGTATGGCGTAGATTCTACTACTTCTTCTATGAGAACATGAGAGGAGCCATCCTTAAGTCTCGCGAGGGAAGCAAGGCTTTGAGCACCCTAGAGTCCATGTTAGCGGGGTTCGTCGCGGGTGCGTCTCTCTTCGTGCTTAACGACTTCGCATGTTAAGTGATATCTGCTCAGGATCGTGCACGTCTATCCTCAGCAACCCTGTATGGGTCGTTCAGACCACTCAGATCGGGCAAGACGCATCAGGCCAGTCCAAGTCGCGAATGGGCGTGATGCAGACGATCAGCACTCTCCTCAAGAACCACGGCATCTCAGCGTTCTTCCGCGGGGTCGGGCCCGCCCTTGTCCTTGTGGTAAACCCTATCATCCAGTACACTGTCTTTGAACAGTTGAAGAACATGCTCATCAAGAGGCGTACCGCGAAGCTCCGTGCTGGGGGTCTGTCGACCGCCGTCGCTGTCCTCACTGACCTAGATTATTTTCTGCTTGGGGCATTGTCAAAACTTGGTAGGTGGCGCTGAAATTCTGTTGGTCTTGATGGCTCACTGTGTCCCCACAGTTGCAACCGGACTATCGTACCCCTACATGTACGCTTATACCCCTCTTCCGGCTCTAAATAGTCGTTCTCATACTTGCTTTGTCTCAGAGTTGTCAAGAACAGGCTGCAAGCTGGCTCCGAGGAAGCGAAGCGCTACAGATCGGCGCTGCATGGCGTGCTGACCATCGCAAGGGAGGAGGGTATGGAGGGACTGTACCGAGGCTTGAGTTCCAAGCTGTTGCAGAGCGTCCTCACTGCTGCGATTCTCTTCGCAAGTCAGAAGCGGATTTACGAATTGACCAAGCAGGTACGAGACGTTCGCATCCCCAATGTCATTTTTTTGATGTTCAGTCGTCCTTTGCCAGGTTCTTGCTACTGCACCTGTACTCGCCAAGTAATATTTACTCATAATACACAGCTCGCTCATCCGTCATCCATGTGTGAGTGAGAGGGCTTGGACAGGGCGTGCCGCCAGGCTATCATGTGAATTTCGCACGGCGCGAGGAGAGCGGTAGGCGCCTCGAAGCCGCGTTGGCTCTCACCACGACTTGCAGATTACATCCGTGAACAGTCTTCCCGCTTGCACCAGCCGCACGTACGACTAGCTTACTATCTTGTGCCTTGCGCTGTTATAAGGTCAGATGGGACCCTGAATTATGCGACTATGCTAATCGGTACTCCGCAGGTCGAATCAGACTGGACATGACTTCGCGTCCAGCAGCACGAGTCTCAGCATCTATCAAGTCCTTGCCAGCAGAGGTTTTAGCGGAGGTATTTGTGCTAAGCTGCGCGGTCCACGCAGAATTCAACGATTGGTGCGAAGTCAATATCCCTGTAGTGGAGTATACTGGTATCCGTACTGCTGTTGAAACTCTTGCGTGGGAGGACGAAGGAGGGAGTGCCGAAGAACCACTGCTCCCCCAAGCGACACATCCAGAGCCATACGCTTGCCTGCCTCTCTCTCTGGTGTGTCGACATTGGCGCGCCGTAGTGCTCGAGTGCGGCGCACTTTGGTGCAACATCATTATCACATCCGGATCATTATCGTGGACGACAACGCTCCTCTCGCGTTCCAAAGAACATCCTGTCAACGTCGCCTGTAAATTCTCTCTAAATCAGCATATCTGTGTCCACCAAGTTGACGCTTGCACCATCGCATTGAAGCAGCTACACCGAGTTCGTTCCCTCCGACTCTCATCCTCCGCCCCCTTTGAGACAAAGAGCGATCTGGCTTCTATACTTACCTCCGCCTCATATGCCCCTTCGCTCCAGAACCTTCATATCTTCCATCACTTGCACACCCTAGGTATCGCACGCACTTGGACTTGCCCTCGTCTTAAGACATACGAGGGGCATTGCGGCAAAGGCCTTCCATGGACACGACCTCCACCATTCCCAGTCCAATCATCCTTAACACGATTTGTATGGCGCCCTACGACATACATCAACGGCACCAAGCCCGCTTCGCATGAACTATATGCAGTCCTCCGGCAGCTACCTGTCCTGGAACACCTGCAAGTCGACCTATCCCGCCGGTACAGTCATCAAACGCCCGGCACCTCGCTCACAGATCTTGTCACGGATGCAAAACGAATTCACCTTCCTCGCCTTCGACGCGTGATCCTCGACGGTAGTATCCAGCCTTGTTCAGAAATCCTCGATATCATAGACTTCCCGGCAGAGGTCGCACACGTCACGGTCAGCTCACCTTCAAGTATCGGTTATGTTGGCTATGCTGGACCGAGCATTTGGTCTTCTGTCCCCACCTTTGAATCCGATCGCCATCGCGGCCAGTACCTTCCACCGCCCCGAGGATACGGGACAGAGCCTTTCGCCGTCATGGAGTTCACGCTCGTCGACGACTGCGACAATGCCGTGATCTGCGGATGGCGCGACCTTGTGCCAACTACATTTCCTGGGTCACAAGACGTCGAAGATGACCACAGACAGCTGCAAGAGCAAGCTGCGTCTTACGGTCGCGGTGTTGAACTATACGTACCGACGTCATTTTTCGAGACCTACATGCGACAGCTCCTGGCCCCTTTCTCGATGAGCCACGTCCAAATCCTTTGCCTGCGAGAGCCATGGGTGGCCTGGGACGAGCAGTGGACGACAATGTTACCGGTATTCATCAATGTCCACACACTCTGCCTTGATAGACTCCGCGTTCAAACCTTGGTAGATGCCATTCTGCGAGTTGAGACAAACGAGGAAGGAGCCTTAGTTCGGCATCATTTCCCCCGTCTCAAGCGGCTGAGACTGAGCAGGATGGTCTTCAGTGACCGCAATGTCTCGCGATTTTGCCCTCCTAGTGCGCCCCTAGTTCCTCTGCTTCGTCCACACGACTCTGACATACCTTACCGATTGCAGTTGGCACTTTCGACGACTTACTGGCCAAGGCCCTTGCTCCCCACATAGCGGTAGGCCCCGTCAGTCTCGAGAGCCTGACCGTGGTACGCTGCCAGTCCTTGACTAGGGCAGATCTCGTTTCATTGCGAGATAGAGTTCGTGTCGTCCTCTGGGATGGCTGTTCAGCCGAGAACGGCCTCCCTACGGCCAGCTCCAGTACGTCTCAGATAAAATGTGCAGACAAGATAACTCATATTCCGCTCTAGGGATGATTTACGACGTACCAGAAAACATCGATGGTGCTTGGAGCCTTGTGCGAAATCCATATGCCGAGCTGTGGGCCTGAGCCTGAAGCACTGTCGGCCTGTCGCGGACATTAAACTGACGAGACAGGTAACGGTCATTCTAGTATCTCGGACTGCCCGCCGTGTCGACTCACCTCTCTCTCATTAGAACCACGTTATTGCATCCGTACTCTTCAAGTGGACTGCTGGTCCACTGTAGCTGTAATACATGGTTTACCGTGCACAGCTGACGGTGATGCGCAAGGTACTCACGCACACGAGAGCCTGAACTGCGCCCAGTTGTGCGGCATCACGAAGACTCGGGCGTACGGATTCCGCGCAGTGGGCATCTCCAAACCGTATATGTTCCTCCCGGGTACTCCGCTAATTAGATGACCTTCAGTCCGAACAGACCGCTTTGCTCCGAACGCATCTATCCCTTGCACTGCCCTCGCTCTTGGCCATATGGCGCTACCGCACTCGTTTCAGCTGTTGACATCGACTATCCTAGTATCTGCCACTTGTTCATTCCTCCGACTGACGTTGATCTCCTGACAATGTTCCTTGTACCGTTTATGTCCCGTATCTCTTCTTGGATCCTGACTGCGGAAGTCCCGCATATACGATAGCCTCGGTCATTTGGTGATCAGAGCGCGTGCGCCACACCGTTCATACATTACTGCTGCTTGAACCACGACTCCTCGGTGTAACGTCTCAACTACACGGCACTCGACCTGCTCTGGTGCGACCTCGGAGCTTCAAGATCATTGTCAACCTGCATTAGGTTTGGATCATTCTCATGAGGCGATGAAACTGGAGGTGAGTCGCCAGCGACGCTTGATTTTGATGCGCTCCCTGCACAAAAAGCTGCCGGTTAGGCTCATCATGGCAGACTCAGGAACGACATGGACGCGGAGTGCGAATGTTCCCGTCTCACTCAATAAGCGAGTGTTCTGCCCGAGACCGATGGGCGGTGTCTCCGCACGCCTTATCCACCTTGCCTGCACTTTCCCCCGGGCTGCGAGCATGAACCAGACACCGTACAACGGCACCGCGTACATCGTCGACGATACCGACCCCAGTATCTCCTACTCGTCAGGATGGCTGCGGGTCACTACGGACGCCGAGTACAACGACACGAAGACAGGCGCGAACGCGGCGGGGATGACGGCGACGTTCGTCTTCAACGGTATGCTCCGATTTAAGTGTACTATGAGCAAAATCACCAACGTTCTCTAGGCACTGAAATCGAGGTGTATGGCTCGCTGGGATCTTGGGACGTCTACGGAGTCCCGGTGTCCACGTACGAGATTGACGGCTTGCCGGGCACTCAGACCACGTACACTGCACCTCTCATCACACCCGGGACATTCTCCTCCCACGTCCTCTTCTACCGCTCCCCGCCATTATCCGCCGCGGAACACACGCTTGTCATTACAGACACCAACGGAACCGCACCTTCTGTCTACTGGCTAGACTATATTATCTACGCGCCGTCTTCCGGTGTTGCTCTGGCCGCGACATCAAGTTCTCAGGGGTCGACATCTCAGACTTCCTCGTCTACATCTTCCTCATCGCTAGCGGCGTCATCTTCCACAACATCATCTTCATCGTCATCGTCCGGAAGTCCGACGTCTCTGCCTGCAAAAGCATCAACATCTCATGCTGGGGCTATCGCTGGAGGCGTGGTAGGAGGCGTAGCGTTCCTCGCCGCCCTAGTGCTCCTGCTCTTTTGGTTCTGTTATCGTAAGCGCCCCCGAGGTACGCCCGGTACGTGCCTACTCTGCTTGTAGTGCGTTTCCCTACCAACCAACGCTTCCTGCAGAAGACGAGGTCTTGTACGAGGCATGGCCTACGGACCGCGTTGCTCGACCTTCGAACGTGGCCTCGACAGAAAAACGAGCGAGGACCGCAAGCGTTCCGCTCACGAGTGGGGAGACATCTTCTGCAAGTTTCGGAGTGGGCTCCGCGTCTGGCGAGCCTGGTCCTCGTACTCCTCAGGCGAGCCAGATGTCGATGCTCCCCGCAGGCGCCATGCAACCGGAATCTCCACTCGTGAGGGTGCACTCGGACTCAGGATTTCGTCTTCCGCCGGGCAAGGTTGTCGATATTCCTCCTGCATATACTGATGACTAGGCCCTCATGATCATGTCTCATCAATTTTGTTCTTACCATCTCAGGCCCTTTTCCTGACGCATCTGAGCCATAGACCGCACACATAGTTACCGCTGTAATATGCTCTTTCACTATTCCGTAGACTTTAACATTTTGTATAATTATTCAGTTGTGCTTGGGAATACCGTGACCTGATCATGCCGAACGTTTCTTGGCCTGCCTGCGGTTCATCTGAGACCTTCCGGCTTCGTCTTTCATGAGAACAGTGGGGATCAATGCACTGCTAAGATTGTACACTGTATCCAGAATTTTGTCGTAATGTGTTTCATAGTCGACGTACATGTTTTTGAACAAAGGGCAAACGTGTCGATCAAAGCCGAGAAGCCGAGCGCTTGGGAGCTCGGAAGGCTCAGGTTGCCTTTCTGAGCATCGCTTCAGCCGGAGGCGTGAACGCGAGCTTGACGATGGTGGCATAATCGCAAGGATACATAGTCATATTACGTATAGCTACAAACATGGATATCATCATAGGCATCCCCGCCATCTGCTCCCTTCAAGTATGCATTCCTATCGCATCTCCTTCGGTGGCACCCACTCTGGAATCTTCCCCAGCTCAAACCTCGGTGCTTGGAACGCCTCTTTCGCTGCTTGCGGTACCATATCTGAGTACGACGCTGGGACGAGGTCTACGTGCACTGCGGTTGGGGGCTTATGGTTCGCCTTCGCCGCCGCAAAGTCAGGCTTGCCAGGCTTGACGACCGAGTGCTGGCCGGCGGTGTTGGTCGATGTGGCGAGGGGCTGTGGCGTAGGTGCCCCAAACGCGGATGATTGAGCGGGTGCACCGCCAAAGGCGGAAATAGGCTGCGAGGGTGCTCCGAACGCCGATGGTGTTTGTGTAGGTGCCCCGAAGGCTGAGGTAGGTTGAGCAGGCGCTCCGAAGGCAGACGTTGGCTGCGCAGGGGCACCAAACACGGACGTGGGCTGCGCTGGCGCACCAAATGCAGACGTAGGTTGCGCTGGCGCGCCGAACGCCGATGTAGGCTGTGCTGGCGCCCCAAACGCAGATGTGGGCTGTGCTGGTGCGCCGAAAGCTGACTGCGGTTGGGCGGGTGCGCCGAACGCAGAGGGTGTGGGTACCGACGGTGCGGTATTTGTAGTGCCGAAGGCGGAAGTTGACTGTGAGCTCGGCACGCCGAAAGCAGATGTCGTTTGGCCAGCAGTCCCGAAGACAGAAGGAGTACTCGTCTGTGGCTGCTGCTGACCCAAAGCCCCAAACGCTGACGGCGCGCCAAATGCCGACCGGGTCTGTGACGGCTGACCAAATGCTGAGGTGGCAGGAGCAGGCGTCGCGGCGGTAGCGAAGGCCGATCTGCCTGAAGTAGCAGTGTCCACTGTCGTGTTGGCCCAACTGGCTGGTGGGCCAGCGAAAGCGGAGAACGCGCCGCCCCCGCTGCCAGATTGTCCGCTGGATTGAGACGTAGACAAGGAGGAGAATGCGCCGCCGGTGGACCCGAATGCACCGGATGCGGGTTTAAGAATCGACGACTGAGGCTGCGAAGTCTGTCCGAAGGACGACTGTCCAAATGCAGATGTGGTAGTGGTGGCAGGCTTGCCGAACGCAGACGTCGCTGCTGCAGGCGCGCCGAAAGCGGAGGTAGGTTGTGTAGGGGCGCCGAAGGCTGGGGTCGTTTGAGCGGATGCTCCGAAAGCCGACGTACTCTGAGAAGGCTGACCGAACGCAGATGGTGCCTTCGTTGGTTGGCCAAACGCAGATGACGTCTGTGCTGGCTGGCCGAATGCGGATGGCGTCGTGGAGGGTTGCCCGAAGGCTGATGTCGCCGGTGCTGCAGATCCAAATGCTGACGACTGGCCGAAGGCAGGCTTGCCAAAGGCAGATGTGCCAGCACTGTTGCCTCCGAATGCTGACGGGCTAGCGTTCGCGAATGCACCGAATCCTGATGGCTTGCCAAATGCCGAGGTGGTCGTACTGCCGAACGCAGAGGTGGTTGTACCGGAGGGAGCGGAGCCAAACGCAGACCCAGCTGACGTTGAGGGGCCAGATTGGCCCGAGGCCTGGTTGTACACCTGCTGTACGTTGGCTAGGGCGCTGTTCAGAGTTTGTGTCGCTGCCGCGTTCTTGTCTGCTTCATACTTCAACTATCTGGCGTATCAGTGTTGAACTACGGAGGTAGATGCTCCACGTACGTATTCTTGGATGTTCCCTGCCTTCAGCGCGGTTACGGCCCTGACTCTGAGCTCCTCCGGTGATTCGTCCAAGCCTCCTACGACGTTTGGCACGAACTTCGCAGGGCCATACGAAGCCATAGGCCAGTTTGGCCTGTCCTGCCCAAGAGTGAGATCCTTGGTGATTGAATCGACGCTAAACGGTCCATTACGAGCATCCATTAGCACAGTGGTTCAAGTTGGAGGGTGATAGAGGTGTGCGAACGAGAAAAGGGGCGTTGATTGTGCTGAGCCACCAGCGGCGGGTGTCCAAGTTTGGTCTGTGCATTGATCACACGCTAAGTATCACGAAACAATAAATTACGTATTTGTGCGCTAGGTACGTACTTCCAAATGCACCTCCCGACCGCCCATCCCTCGGATGCTCATTCTTACAAGCATTTCCAAACCTGCAGGTTCCTTTCAGGAAGTACTGGCAAACGACCTATGGTCAACGGTTGAACAAAGTCAGAACACGCAACACCACTTTGACAGAGACTCGCGTACCATATTGAGCACTCGGTATCGGCGGAAGCGTGAAAGGTCGTCGTCGTCGTCGTCGTCCGCGAAGTTGTGGACACTGCGCGTGCCCCGGGGCGTGACACGGGGAGGACCCCGGGAACTCCAATGTGAGCGCGCCAGACCAACAACCAACGCGATTTCCTCATTCACTTCCACCTCGTCTCTCGTTACCTCAACTTCCGAATACCTCCTTAGACTGGCAAACAAAACAGGCTGATATAAGTGCCGCCGTTTGCCAAAGGTGCAGAGCATCATGTCCATGAAGCAAGAAGACGGTGCACAGACACCTACGACGACGTTCTCAGCCGCACAGTGGGGAAACCGTACGCGTTTTCAGCCCTCTGCACCGTGCCCTTTCTTCACGAAGCTCTGTAGAAATCCCAATAGACCCAGCTCTTCAGCAACAGTCGCAGCCTCAGTCCCAACCTCCCCCACCTCAATACCAGCCTCAACCGCAAGCTCAAGCCCAAGCTCAACCACAGTATCAAGTGCAGCAGCCGGCACAAGTGCAACCGCAATACCAAGCTCCGCCGCAGACACAGCCGCAAGCATCGTACCAGCCCCAACCACAAGCACAACCTCAGACGCAATACCAGCCTCACCAGCCTCAGACACAACCACAGCACCAGGCAGTCCCGCAGCATACAACGTAACTGCGTGCTCTCTATATCCTTGAATATCGTTCCTAATGCTTAGTACAGGACCCCGCAGTACTCACACTATCAAGCGTACCAGCAATATGCCCAGCACTCGTATTCACACTACCAATATCAGCCTGCGCAGACGACGCAGCAGGCGCAGATGGCTACTATCCCCACTGCACCAAAGCCTGTCATTGCCGCAGCACCTCCAACGAGTACTTTGGACACGACCGATGTGACGAAGCTGAACGACGCATTGGGGAGCGCTGGCGTAGACCTCAGGGTGCGTAGTATTATGAACATCTTGAGACTCTCGCTGAAGCGCGTTTGTAGGCAGAAGAAGAATCTCTACACCGGTCCTTCGATCAATACCAGTCGTATCGTCCATACGAGGACCGCAGTCGGAAGCAGCCCCCACGGCCAAATTTCGACGCGCGTATCATTGGCCAAAGAATACGAGACATCGGGGCACAACATAAAGTGACCAAGGTCCCAGAAGATTCGGTGAACTACCTTGCGCTCGCACTTCGAGCACGGCTGCAAGACCTTGTGGAGGGCATGATTGACGCTTCTGCACATCGAGCAGACACTCAGTTTGACCGACCCGCGTCGCAGTACGAAGACGGCAAGCCCATGTGGAGCATCCTCATACGCGCCGACATATCGAAGCAGCTCGCAGCGATCGAGCGCGTCGAGCGCGAAGAGGAGACACGGGTACGACGCGAGCGCAAGGAGCGAATCGAGATGGCAGCGGCACAGGCGGCGGCGTTGGCTGCACAACAGGCGGGGAATGCTATGGCTGTCGATGGGGACTTAGAAGATGGACAACCGAAGAAGAAAAAGAAGAAGGCGGACGGGCCAGGTGTTACCGCACGTAACATGTCCGAGGACGTCCGCAAGAAGATGTCCAACGCCGTCGCGAGTCAAGCAGCAGGTCTCGGTACAAAGTACGCGTGGATGAACACGAGCGTAACGGGCAACGCTGCGAAGGCGAAAGCTGCTGCCGCCGCCGCCCCGGCGACCCCAACAGCGTCCTCGGCACTGAGTCCAGCTACAACTACCGCTCCAGCGACGAGCGCGGGGGCAGCGAGCACATGGGCAAGGCCGTACATTTCTAATAAACCTACAGCTCACGGTACAGCTTCGCCTGACGCAGAAGACAAGCGAAGATCAATCACACTACGGGATGCGATGTTCGTCCTCGAGAAAGAGCGTGGCCACGGTGGGGGACGAGGCTCTGCTAAGGGATGGACATGATTGCAGTGTCGATACACGCTTGTACTTTTGGATCGGATATGTATCACCTTAAGTTGTCCAGTTGAGTTTACCGTATGTCACGCCGATACTAAGATGCATACACCTGTGAGCTTAAAAGTGGGAAAAGCCGATAGCTACGAAAGCACTGAACACACTGGGAAAAGATCATCACTTGCGCCCTGCCCGCTTCTTCTCCTGTAACTTCTCCTTCTCCATCGCCTTCTGCTCCGCACGCTCGCCCTCGAGGGAGCCGTAGACGCGCTTCATGCGCTCGTTGTACGCGCGGTCCTTCTCCTTCTGCCGCTTCTGCTGCTCCGCGGCCAGGAAGCGCGCGTCCTTGCGCAGCTCGCGGATCGCGCCCTTGCGCTCCTGCTTGTACTGCGCCTTGACCTTTGCGGCCTCGTTCCGCTCGTGGTCCGGGTCGCGGTTCCGCAGGTAGTTGGACGTCGAGTGCTCGAAGCGCGGGACGTACGACGGGATCGGGATCGGCTTGTGCGCCTGCAGCGCCAGCGGCCTGCGGGACTGGCGCGAGAACTTCAGCAGGCGGCCCACCGTGTCCTGCAATGAAGCGAGCTTGGTCTAGAGCGCATAAGTATACAGTACATACCACACAGAGAGCGCGACTCACCGAGAGTGCGCTCGGCAGTGAATCTGCCTTTATACCACCCAGCAACGCAAGAACAGGTTCGTAGAGCTCGATGAACGCGTCGAGACTCTTGTACAGATCCGCAAACTGGCTTAGCAGATCGAAAGTGAGCCCAAGAAGGTCCACCTTAGCCTGTTCGCCGAGTGCGCTCTCGCCTAGCAATTGGGAGAGGTCGGGTTTCCGTGGTTCTAGCTGTTTCGACTTCTTGCCCAGCGCCAAGCCTTGACACCGTTCGGACTTGAAGTCGGGTGCTGGGAACGATCCAGGTAATGACGCCTCGTCCTTGAAGCGATGAGGTGCTATGTGAAGAAGGGTGTTCTCGAGGAAGTTGATCGCCTCCGGGACCAGTCGTTTTGAGAGCTCCTCATACTGCAGGAAGAGTGTGCACAGGAACAAGCCGCTGGTGATGTCCTGTAATGATCGAACGCGGCACAGACCAAGGTATGAGCCCATGAGCAGACGTGCGGGGGAGACGACATGGTGGTTCATGTCACTAGTCGGCCAAACGAGGCCAAGGACGCGGAGGAACGTCAGCTCTGAGGGACCTGGCCACGTCCTCGAGTCTGACTCCGTGACTCCATGAGATAGGCCACGCTTCAAGTTCTTCTGCATCAAGTCAAGCTTGGAGATGAAGTGGTGCGCAGATTGTATCGGATATTGCTTGATGAGGGCGTACAGGTGGGCAACAAGCGGCGAAACGAGGGAAAAGCGAGGGGACGGCGGTGCAGTTACGTAGAGAATATGCTCTATGAGCACACCGGACAGTGCCTACAGGAGTATGAGCGCGATGATCGCGTTTAGCAGGGCAAAGACTTACCTGGAGCTTGAATTTGTTGTCCTCTGCTAGGCTAGGATGGTGCAGAGTTCGTATACGCTTCACGGCAGTGGGTACGTCTGAGTCGTCGATGTCCTCCACAATCTCAAGGAACTCGTCGTGCGTCTCCGGGCACGGGAAGGTGAAAGGAAGCTCTTTCCGCTTGGAAGCCTTCTTCGGCTTTCGTGACTTTTTCACCTTAACGAGCTCTTCTTCGTCACCTTCCTCGCCAGCATCCTCCGCCTCAGAGTCCGGCATGTCAGAGAACGCGGCCTCCTCGCCTTCCTCATCGTCCCCCTCCTCGTCGCTATCCTCGTCACCCTCTTCACTTCCCTCTTCGTCTCCATCCTCGCTCTCTTCCCCATCTTCATCATCCTCATCTGTGTCCCGCGCACCCAGACCTGCACCCAACACCCCGCCGAACGCCTCCTCCTCCTCATCCATGAAGTCATCGTCCAGGTCGTCACCTCCCCTCTGCCTCTTCTTTCCCTTCCTACCGCCCTCCTCATCGCTGTCACCGTCGTCATCTTCGCCGCGCATACGCCTTAGCCGCTTCCGCTCGGCCTTCTCCAGCGCCTCCTTCTCCTCCAAAGCGAGCTCCTCCTCGGTCTTCGTCCGATCCTTCGGCTTCGCCCGCGCTTCAAACGCGAGCTCACGCACGAACTGGTCATACTCCTGGTCCTGCGGCTTCTCTTGGAGCGCAGACTGCAGCGGGGCGGGCTTGTCCTCTTCGTCCTCATCTTCCGCTGCAGGCTTTGCAGAAGCGGAGGGATCTGGAGCATAGAGTAGCGAACGCAAGTCATCGAGCTCCGCGTCAAGCTCATGGCGGAGGTTCTCGTCCTCCTCTTGTTGTTGTTGACGCATGAACTACGACAATATAAGCAAAGGAAGCCCGTTAAGCCCATTCAATGTAGCTGACCTTGTACTCCTTGCTCTTCGCCATAACCTCTGCCATGACTTCAGCCTTGCTTCGCTTCCTGTCAGGCTGCGAAGCAAATCTCAGAACGTGATCCAGTTCGTCGCCTAACCACGCACCTGTTCTTCATCATCTTCATCACCCTCTTCCTCGTCTCCAAAGCCACCGAAGTGCGCCCTCTGGACAGTCCTCGAATCAATCTGCCCACGACCTTCCTCGTCGTCCTCATCGTCCAGGCCAAGACCGACATTGTCGAAGTCGTCAAGCTTAGACAAGCTTTGGCCGTAGTGTGTAAGCTCGTCCTCGTCCTCGAGGTTGAACGCAGCACCCTTGGACGTTCTCTGCTTCTCGCGCGTGAAACGCTCGAGCATGCGCTCCTCGAGGGACATCGTCGGATCGTTTTCACCGAACCGGCGGTCGACAATCCCGCCGACGCGGTCCCGCTCGTCAAACTCCTTCAGGAGAGTCTTTTTGCGCTGTTACATGGTATTATACTCGTCAGCGACGGCGGCCGTACATGAGCAGCTTACCGCGCACCTGTTCAATACCCGCCTGCTTGCTCTGCGCGGGGCGGCCCACGACGCCGGCGATCTTCCTGCCGCCGACGTCGTGCTTCAGCTTTGTGACTTTGACATCGAAGGGATTCATCTTCTGCTGGATCTCGCGCAGCTTTACGGCCTTGCGCTCCTTCTCCTTCTCGTCGAGCGGCGTGCGCTTGCGCTTCTTGCCGTTCTGTTGAGGCTTGGCGATCCCCGCCTGCGAGAGCGCAGACTTGAGCTGCGCGAGCTGCGAGCCCTTCGCCATTTTGCTGTTTGTCGGTAGTGGTCTATAAGTTAGGCGGGGTATCCAGGGCGAGGGTGGAGGCGAGCAGCAGCTTCCGTACGCCGAGCGCAAGTGCAGCGGGAAGCGCAAGAAATTTCGTAGACGCCCAATGTAAGGGCTTCCCGATCAGATCTGGCGCAAACACGCGCCCAAACAAATGCCGCCGAGCCTCGCGAGTTTTTGCGGCGACTGCGACTGGCTTGTTCACAGGACCAGAGCAAGCATCTTGTTTTGTGAAAGTAAACTTGAACCGTACAAGAACAATAGCTTGTGTAATAGCGGCAAGTCCCATCAGAGCTTGAACGCGATGCGAGTCCGAGGACAGACCGTGCAGCTGGCAGGCCCCATATACTGTAAAAGCTCGGGCACTGTTTGCCACTTCAAGGACACGCTGTTGTGCAGGAAGCAGTGAAGCAGCTAGATCAAGCCCTGCAAATGTTCCGCTGCTCTCTGCTAACTCACAGATATATTCACGAGCGCTTCGGGCAGCGGATCAGCGCTCGCAAGTCCGAAGGGCTGACGCGCCTCCGAGGCGGACGAGCAGCACAGCGACGACGCATGTCAGCGCGTGTATCATGTCGATCGCCGCGTACCTCGCCTGCTTGTGGCCCTCGCCCCGCGCAGGGCAGCCGAGACCTGTACGTTTGTTTTGTGTTGCAGGCGTCCGTGGGCACGCGCTATGAGCCAATGGGCATGCCGATCCTTCGCACGTTCGTGCACATCACGAAACGAGTGCCATACTGGGATGTGATATGTTTGATCCTGTGCGGAGGCAGTGCGTGTCTACATAGTACAACGACGACCGAGTCGTCCTGGATGAACCCCTTCTACACCATGATGCAACGAGTACGAAGATTATACAAAACGAAAGCGGAGGAAGTGCAGATGCCGTACGTCGAGGGTCTGGGTATGCTGATTACACGGAAGGGACAGTGGCGACCTTGAAGGGGCCCGCTACCGCCTCCAGCCTCGCCTTGCCGGCGCGACGCAGGAGGACTTGCATAGGTGTGTAGTAGTACATTGTCGTCCACAGGAAAAGACGACCGTGCTGACGCGCGATTTTGTCGTAGTCGACTGCAGAAAATGTGAGCCCCGTGAAACGAATTCGAGCATAAATGGACTTGCCTTGCAGCGCGGAGCGAAGATCAAGCCAAGTTTTGGTCACGTCCGTGAGGATGGCATCGACGCCCCACCGAGCGGCCTCCATCATGCACGCGGGGTCGTTCACGGTCCACACCATGAGGCTCTTGCCTGCGGCCTTGCACTCGTTGCGGAACCTGCACCGAGGTCAGCTATAGTCGCAGAAATGGTCTCTGCGGGACTTGCCTCTCGCCGTCGAGGGTCGTCAAGGAACCAAACCACATCGAGAAGGCGTCGACGTCCTTCCAGAAGTACTTGCGGGCGATGCTGGGGTCTCCGCCGATGTATGACCGGCGGCAGTACGGCAAGTGCTCCTGCGCGGCCGGGAGGAATGTCGGGTGCCAAAGACCGAGGAGGATGCGCGGCGCGAGGGCGGTCTGCCAGTTCTCGTGCGACGAGATGATCGTATGCATCAGCGAGAAGAGCCGCGCCGGGTCGTTCTGGGGCTTGACATCGACGTTGAACTTCATGTGCTGGTTCTCGGGCTGCGCGTGGTCAGGCTCCACGGTACGAGGTGCGTAGAGCAGTCTACACACCTTCATAAGCAGCTGAACCGTCTCCGCAAAGGTCGGGATGGACTGCTCCGGCTTCTTGACCGTGCGCAGGTGCTCCATGCCATTCTCCCCATACCAATTCTGCTCCTTGATCAAGCCCTTGCCGTTGGTTGTCCTGTCCAGCGCTAGACGTCGCGTCGACAAAAATTTGCGCGGGAATGGCCCCAGGCGGACTCACAAGGGTCGTGGAACATGACGACGACATCGTCTGCGGAGATGTGGACGTCTGCTCTGGGAGGTCAGGCCTGCGTCTAGAGGAGTCGGGGCTGTTCAAATACCGCTTTCAATGCCCTCGGCGCCGTCGCGCATGGCAGCTTCGAAACTGGCGAGTGTGTTCTCCGGGAAGGCGGCGGAGGCCTGTGGCGAGTCAGCAGACTGCGGTCGGCCATGGTCGGGGCGCGTACCCCACGGTGACCCCAGCACTCGGGCAGTGACTTGGTAGTGGCGGCCATGGGGAAGAGTATGCGTCGGAGGGTCGTGAAAAAGGGTGGGCGAGTGGAATAACGTCGTCGGGGGACCAGGGCGAAGATGGTGGAGGCTTTTAAAGCCATGGCCTTGGGTTTGGGTTTGGCTCCGAGAGGGGATCTTCGTACAGGCGAGTCAACCGGAACATCCTTTGTCGAGATTGGGAGGGTAAATTCACAGAACGGAGGCCGGGATTCGCTGGCGGGAATAGGATGGCGAGACCGACGACGTGCATCGAGATCCTGGGCTGTTTTCGTCTCCGCGAATCGTTGCACATGCGTAGCGGATAGGATTCTGTGTGAGGTCGCATGAGTTGCTGCTAGCCGAACGTGCTCGTCGTAACTGGGCAATCTGGTCCGAGTCCGGATTTGCAAACGCACGCGCCCCCTTACGCAACGACCACGTTCGCCGGCAGCGCAGCTGCCTGCCGGGTTCGTCACCTCCTCGGTGCCCTGCCCCGCGGGGTCCCTCGATGATCTCACAGACCGCGTCGCTCCCAGCCGATAAGCTCACCATAAGCTCGCACTTGACGTGGCGGTGGCGGCGCGTCCTCGCGGCATTGGTCAAGATCCCTGACTCCAAGGGGGTTTTCGGCGTTGCTGCTGCCGAGCCTGGGCACATCCCTGTCGCGCAGCTCAAGGACATCCTCGTCGCTGCGTCCCGCGATTTTCAGCCGTTAGGCTTTTGACTCGGTTCACACAATAATAAACGGCCGCGTCCAATTGCATTTTGACCAGCTGAGACACCGAGCGCCCATTTATCGCGCCTCCTTACACCCGTCTTCGGCAATCTCAATACAGCTCTTGCTCTCGACGGCGACCTTGTGCACCAGATTTGAGCCAATTTCACCTTCTAGCGCGGGTCTCGCACAGAAGCAATGGTCAAAATACGCGTCGCGGTCCTGACAGGTGTGACCGCCCGACGCCTACACCCGTGCGCGAATCGGTAGACTGATCAGTGTCCCCGCTCGTCCTTGCGCGTCGCACACACGCAGTGAGCGACACCGCGTCCTCCGATGCGTCTGCAGACAAGTCGGGCCCGACGATCAAGGAGATCGTCCAACAAAACGACCACGAGTGCGTCGAGTCTCGGATCGTACCCGATGAGGAGGAGCAGATCCGCGCGGCGGTCAAGGGCTGGGCGGAGCAGGGTGTGGCGGACTGGATCATCACCACTGGTGGCACTGGCTTCGGTGTACGCGACAGGACTCCTGAGGTACGCTTCCCGTCGCATAGACTGCGCGAACGATGTATATCGACCTCCAGTGCAGGCCCTTACGCCGCTCTTCGAGCGTGAAGCCCCCGGTATTGTCCACCTCCTGCTCGCGAGCTCGCTGCAGAAGACGCCGTTCGCCGCGCTGTCTCGTCCGGTCGCAGGAACGGTGAAGAATTCGTTAGTCGTCACTTTACCAGGGAGCGCGAAAGCGGTGAAGGAGAACCTCGAGGCACTCTTCCAAGCGGGCGTGATCAATCATGCCATAGACCTCATCCGTGGCGGCTCTGGTCAGGGCGTACACGCGCAGCTAGCAAGCTCGACACCACAGAGCAGCATCCAGGGCTCCCAGGGCCTCCAGCACTCCCACTCCCACCACCACAATCCGCACCATCACCACCACGGCGACTCCCACAGCGTCCCGACGCCGCGTACGACGCTCTCGCATGATCCGTCCGCTCCTGGTACGCCGCCTCTGCGGCCCTGGCTGCGTGCCACATGCTGATCTCGCTTGCAGTCTCCGCGCGCCACAGGGTCTCGCCATACCCTGCCATCACGCTCGAGGCCGCACTCGAGTCGATCCTCCGCGAAGTGCAGCCCCTGGATCCGCGTGAGATACCGGTACGCTCGCTTCGCGTCCGTCGCGTGCCCGTGCTGAATCGAGGTCTGGCGTCGCGCAGGTATCGTCGGACTTGCGAGGCACCGTGCTGGCGGAGGACATCTTCGCGCCGCAGAACGTCCCGCCGACGACCACGACGAACGTCGACGGCTACGCCGTGCGCTGTACGTCGATTTCCTTGCATATATGCGGGTCATCGAGGAGGCTGACGCTGCACACGCCCAGCGAGCGACCCGCCGGGCATCTACAAAGTGCTGACGCCCCGTACGCATGACCTCGCGACGCCCGTGCCCGCAGGCCACATCTTCCGCGTGAACACGGGGGCGCCGATCCCTGCGGGCACGGACGCGGTGCTCATGGTCGAGGACACGCGCCTGCACAGCACCGACGCGGACGGCGAAGAGCGCGAGGTCGAAGCGCTCGCGCAGGTCGACGCAGGCGAGAGCGTCCGCAAGCCAGGAAGCGACGTGAAGAAGGGCGAACTCGCGCTTGAGAAGGGCACCGTCGTACATGCGCACGGCGGCGAAATCGGCACGATGGCGTTTGTAGGCAGGCAGAAGGTCGGTGTGCGGTCCGTGTATGGGGGTCGAAGCAGTAGCTTGATAGGTTTTCCTAGGTCACGGTGCATCCCAAGCCGGTGGTCGCTATACTCAGCACCGGAAATGAGTTGCTGGATATACAAACGCCGCAGAAGATGGACGTGGACGGCTGGGGTGGAATATGGGATACGAACCGGCCGTCCCTGCAGGCCGCGCTCGAGGGCATGGGGTACAAAGTCGTAGACCTTGGCATCGTGCCCGACAGGTTGAGTTTCTCCCCAATCTTCAGCCAAGAAGTGTGGCTGAATTGCGCTGCAGCCTAGACAAGCACATCGAGGCACTGAAGCGGGGGCTCGACCAGGCCGACATCGTGTTGACGACGGGCGGAACCAGTATGGGGGCGAGTGACCTGCTGAAGCCGGTTATTGAGCGACACCTGAGCGGCACCATTCACTTCGGGCGGGTCAAGATCAAGCCCGGGAAGCCCACGACGTTCGCGACCATCCCGACGGCCAAGGGCTCGGTCCCGATGTTCGCGCTGCCCGGTAACCCTGCGTCAGCCCTCGTGACGTTCCACGTCTTCGTTCTGCCCGCGCTGAGGAAGCTCGGTGGGTGGCCTACTGCGAGATCACAGTTGCCGCGCGTGCGAGTCCAGGTGTGTTTGTCATCCCGACTCTCTGCTGTCAGAGCTGACGACGGGATCCCGCAGCTGCAAAGCAATATGCCTCTGGACCCGCGCGTCGAATTCCATCGCGTGTCGATCCAAGCTAGTGCTGAGGGATTGAAAGCGTATAGCACTGGTGGGCAGCGCTCAAGTCGCGTGGCAAGTCTTGCTGGCGCGAACGGCGTGGTTATCCTTCCTTCAAAGGTTGAGGGCGGTCCGAGCGAGATGAAGGCGGGAGAGTTCGTAGCTGCTATAGTGATAGGAGAGTTGCAGGTTCAGCGATAGGTGGAGTATGGAGAGGGGATATTTGTGCGATGCAAAGGCTCATGGTCTTTTCTTCTTGTTCATGGCAGCGAGTTGCTAGGCATCGAAAATATCAGGAAATATACCATCGCAAGGATGTCATACTCACCATTGCATCCACCTCAGCTTGTAGAGTAGCCATCTCTTCTTCGAGCTGCTCACGTTGGCGTACAAGTATCTGGATCTTCCGCGCTTCGAGTTTGTTCATGCCCGCCGTGTTCGCAGCTAACCGCGAAGCTGGCTTTGTTTGCTGGGTTTCCAGCTGCCTCACACGTGAGAACAGCCTGAGCAAAACCGTACCTAGCCCACGCACCCTTGTCCGTAACATATTCTCTCTCTTCACCAGCATATTCATTCCTTTCTCTGCTCGGCTGAGGAGCTCATTGATCTGTGGCTCAATTTCGTCGGTGACGTCCGCTTTGTACTTGCGCACGGTGCCCTCGTCGACGAGCAGGAAGACCTTTGCAGCTAGTCAGTGAGGCGACTTGCGCATGAGTGCAGATGAAGCGTACTCGTTCATTCTCCAAGACCTTCGCTACCCGGGAAAGATCATAGGTTCCCTGGCGAATAATTTCTTGCGCTTCATGTGCCTGTTCATCACTGAGCTAGCATGCTAAACAATATGTTGACCGCGACACACCTCGTCGCAGCAGTCCTCCAAGGCCATGACGCACTCCCGCAGGAAGGGACTGCATACGAAATCGTTCTCGCTTCCGTAGCCCCCAGAGTTTCCTACAAAGACAGACTGTCTCGGCCCATATTTCGGGTGCACAGATAGGCGAGAGACGCGGCTTGGTCGATCCATGGTCGTCAGCAGCCGGTGGTTGAGCTCATCGCCAGTCGACGCGCCTGTGGCACGCGTAGGACGATTTGAGACTCCGATTATCTCCGCCCATTCCCGCGGGTATAAATCAGCGAAAACTTCGCGTCCTCGGTTTCCTCCATGTGTCCGCTCGACCGTCGGAAGCGTTAGCCCTCGTTGGCGCAGAGGTTTGTTCTTCTGAGTAACGTTCAAATTCTGGTCGACGGAGCGAGGCGCCTTCGGGTGCTCACAAGACCGAGTCCCTTCCGCTCTGCTCCCTCTCCACGGGGCTGAGTCCGCATTTCGGTGCGTCGACTCGCCTTTGAGGTTGAGTGGGGTGGTGGGACGGCGTTATATTCCTGTACTTTCCGTACATCGTCACTATGTGGCTTTGACGGTTTGGTGAAACCATAACGCATACATCGCTTCACATAGTTTCATGTCTTTCGTCGAGTAGAACTGCAATTGATTATTTTCCCTCCCTTCTTGAAGGTTGCTTCCGCTTCACCTGGTCCTAAGACGAACAGTTCTACAACATCTCTGCCAGCTTCCAAGATGTCTGCGGCTGCTTTCAGACCTCCCTAAAGCCTTTGCAGTGCGACGCCGACACCGCTGCATCGCGGAACAGAGCTGAATTGGGTCGCATGACTTCCGTCTTGACTCTCATGACCCACGCGAGCCGGCTCTCCATGAACGAACCTAGTCAACTCGGCTCTTACACTGCCCATCGCAGGACAGGACACGCATTGTCCTCGTGCTTCGTCTCCCCCACGTTGTGCAACCATCTCGCGAAATGACCTCCGGACATTGGGCAGAAGAGCTGAAGCGAGACATTCGACGCAAGCGGCTAGAACTTCTCAAGGCCCGTGGTCCATTGGGAGGCGGGAGTGCGCAGACGGAAGGCTGGAA
Organism: Phanerochaete sordida; assembly: GCA_019973155.2. Lineage (NCBI taxonomy): Eukaryota > Fungi > Basidiomycota > Agaricomycetes > Polyporales > Phanerochaetaceae > Phanerochaete > Phanerochaete sordida. Next base: position 798,141 of record BPQB01000006.1, read on the forward strand.
GAGACCATGGAGGGAGCTCTCGTACTACCACTGGATGGAGACGTGGAGTAAGAAAGCAGAGGCACAGATCCGTGTTGGGATCGCCACAGGTGCGCCACCTGGAGTCTTGAAAGCAGAACGTGACTGAGTATGACTCTGCAGGCGCATGCGGAACGTACGTCAGTCCTGGCCCGTGGCCGACGCGTGCTCATGTTACAGTATAGCGGCACCATCAACTGGAATATTGTGCTTTACACTTGGATGGAGTCGGCTGCGACCTACCTTCGGTACGTATTCCCACACGCCTTGCGAGCGACTCCAGAACCCTTTCAATAACCCATGCAGAGACTGGCCAACTGTCCTGAAGGCAGCCACGGCCGCACGAATGGGCCATGAAGCAGATGCAATGAAGCTCCTTGAGTGGTCGGACGAAGAGATCCAGAACATTGTGCGCTAGGCGGACAACTTCTCTGTGTATGCTTCTCATTCGGGGATGTAGGCTGCGTTATGGAGTCCGGACATGCACTATGTGACCATATGTGGTATGTCGACTATCTTCTCATACGTCCCCATTCCAAACTCACAGCTTGCAGACCTCACGCAGGTAGGGATTGTGGAAATGGTAGTTGGTCGTATGCTGAGACGATGCTAGGATGCCCCGGAGTCAGACCCGACCCTTGATGGGCCATTCTGCGGCGCTTTCTTTTCTTCGGACCCAAAGAATCCCTTCATTGGGCTCGTGTTCAAGGTTGGTGTCACAGATCGTCCGCCACACTACTCCTCATGTTGCACAGGGTACACATGTCGAGTCCTGGCAAGAACTGCTTGTAGATCTTCATTACGCTCCCGTGCATGCGCAAGATGGTCACGTTTGGGATACCCACGTCTCGCATGGCGTATATTCTACGCTGTTTGGTCCTTTCTCCAAGCTCGACGGGCAAACTCCGTTCGGTATGCGCGCAATCCTCGACTCTCTACAGCACACTGAAGGCGCTCCAGAGTATATCAAGAACATTGCATGCACGCTCATATCCGAGCGCATACAGGCGAGCACTGATGTACCTGTGCGTTTACACCTGACTGTGAGTCCCTTGTCTATCGCTCGCTGCGCATTACTGATTCTCTGCAGGGTCACTCCCTTGGAGCTTCCTATGCGGCACTATACTTTGCTGAGCTTCTGCGTCTTTTCGATAACGGGCCCATCTCTTCGCAGTCTGGCAAGCCTGCTTGCATCCTCCGGGATCTTTATACCTTCGGCAGTCCTAGATTCGGCCTACTGGACTTCGTCGACGTATTCTCGCTCGCCATTGACGAACACGACGGGTACTCTTGGCGAATCAACTGCAGTCAAGATCCCGTCTGCCTCGTCCCACCCGTCCTCATAACAGACGCGAGATTTATCCATTTGGACAAGGCGTACGAAGTCTCTCAGTCGGATGGACCATTGGAGCTAGCAAGCGAGAGGAACAGTCACCCACGACCCCCTCTCCCAGTCGTGCCAATCAACATGTCCAATCATAGTGAGCCACATCTATCTCTGTATTGGTGTCGGCTCACCATCTGAGCCAGCCCCTTGGGCGTATTTCAACGCGCTGTACAACACGGCGACTCACACGGCGTAGGTTACATGGATATCACGACGCCCTTGTTCGCGGGATTGCCGCTGACTGTGAGCTGCAACGCGATAGATGGGGAATATGAGGCTGGCCCTGTGCCCAGATTGGACACACTCCTCCATAGATGTGTACCGATTTCACGTTATCGGCGTGCGGCCTACATGACTTGTCCTCGTTCCACGGCCCCGCAGATGAAAGCTGTGCCTGGCGGCAAACCCGTGGCTGGCTCGTGGCTGGCTGGCAGTCTGCTTACAAAACAATACTGCGGAGATTAAACAAGACCTATCCCTTGATAAGGATATTACAAACTCCGAAATGCACATTGCTTATCTCGTTTATCGGCGACTAAAGGCCCGCGTGGGTGAGAACAGCAGCTGGTTGACGCCTGGATCTTCTGCCGCTACGGGGTACCGCATGCAACGCTGCTGCGTACCTATATCTTTACGCTTTCTTCATGATCTCTCTCTAACAGACTTCAAACACCGGCCCCGCTGTGACTCGGGGCGAACGCCCACACACTAAATATTTCGCCATGACTTCCCAATCGACGCGTAGGGGTCACCGCAAACGAATCTCTAACCTGCGGCTTTCCTCGGACTCGACAGTAACCACATTACCAGCCTACACTTCTCCTCCCTGGCAGCGTCAGGTCGTGCTGGAAGACGACCCATCAGATCTCCCACCGGAGTATCCAGACAGTGCAGAGGAGGCAGACGAGGATACAGACACGGAGGACGAGACGGCGCAGATTTTGTACGCCCCACACACCGCCTCGGCCCCTTTGACTTCACCCCCTCGGCGAGCCCGACGCTTGCAGCCAAGCTCTCGTAGCAAATCGCGACGCAGCTCGTCGAACGACCCATACCTCGATTCTTTGCTTGCCCGAAGCGTCCACGCTCTCGAGATGTCGAATGTCCTCCTGCAATCTTCTATGTCTACCCAAGCCACTCTGAACAACGTGCTTTCGAGGAACTCCCAGGACGAAGCTTTGTTAGAAGCTCACGCGCGTAACCTTTCGGCGAGGATCACCAAGGACAGCACCTGGTCCGCTGACCTCGATCAGATATCGCAAGGTGTGGAGGGCTTGTTTGAGGACGAGGGGCAGTCGAGTCGACGAGCCTCCGAGGATTCCACAACAAGTCAGAGTCTCCCCGCATCCAGCTCACTCTCAACCGTCGCCGAACGTATGTCAAGATCACATCGTAGAAGACCCTCGCTAGACCTCCGCAATGCCAGCCTCAATCTCTCCGCTCACGACCGTAACGACCTCATCGCACCTCCTCCAAGAGCTATCACCCTGTACGTCGACTCTTCTGAAGACCCAGCCCAGATAACACTGCCCCACACACTCGGCTTGCGTTCCTCCTCCCGCCCCGCCGCCACTCCACTTCCTGCGGAAGGCTCTTTTGCAAGCCGCCGGCCGCTTCTACTTCACTCGGTAGGTTCTGAGAGCGATTTACCGAAGCGCAGCGCCATGGACCTCCTCTCGTCGGTGAGAAACCCCCCAAAACCGATATCGACGGCCCATACGTCATCCACCGCCTCCCCGTCTTCATCGTTCCGGACCCGGCGGGGCTCGACGAGCACTAGCACCTCCACGTGCACTCGTAAACCTCGCCAGTCCCCCCGTGCCGGACCGTCATCTGTACCGCCCACGCGCTCGCCTAGCCGGGACTCTGCGAACCGTTCCCCCTCTTCCACACGCCGAATATGGGACACTCCGCCAATCATCGAGCTGCCGTCCGCCTCAAGTTCCGAGTCATCTGACGATCTGCACGTCGAGCGCACAGTGTCCTACCTCCGCAACATCCTCGAGAACCACCCGGACCCCGCTGCTTCGGAGAAGCAGAAACAGAAGGAGGCTGCGCGGCCGACGTTCCTCAAGCCAACCCCTGTCATCCCAGTCGCCGACGCGTCCACCGCCACCGCGAGCGTGTCACGGTTATTTACCAAGGCAAGACACACGTCGTCCACACGGCCGCCGAGTCCTCCGCGGCACTCGGCGCTCAAAGGGAGAAGTGGCCGATCCGCCCCTCCGACCCCCACCTCTCCTGCGCTGTCACTCAGCGGCAGCTGGCTCAGCGTCTCGGACGCGATTGGCATCGGCAGCTCAGGCCGCTCGACGCCGAATCGGGTGTCCTTCATCGAGCCTCCGGACGCCAAGCAAGGGGGGAAGGACAAGTCTTCGCTGCGGACACGGTCGCGCTCAAGATCGAGAGGCAAAGGCAGAGGCAGAGGTAGCGAAGGCGACAGCAGCGACACGCCGGGCGGATGGTGGACCTGGTTTATTGGTCCTGCGCCGCCCAGCCCGTCTATGCCTTCGTACGTCAGGCAAGAAGATCGGCTCGTTCGCGGCGCGGGGTTCGCACCCAGGGCCGGCTTCGGCGGCGGCATGGAGGAGTGGGGTGTTTGAACTTGTGAGTTTATACTTGGCCAGCGGTCCGTATCCCTACTAACGCCTTGCGTAGGCTTAACTTATTCCTTTGCACTCTATAACCGCGACCACGCCACATTTGCTAGAGCATGCGCTATCTCACGCTTTTTGTGCATCCTGGAACTTGCATCAGCTTGGAAATGCTGGACGTTCGTATCTCCACGCATCTGTATCACTATCTATACCTCATTCATATTCCCCCAACTGTTGTTCACTCGTTGCTTGCATATAATTTCCGTTTTACCTTCAGCATCCTGTTGTCGCTACTCTCCCTCATACCGATGCTCTTCTAGCCAATGCATGACCGCTTCAGATGCCAATCGAGTGAGCTGCGCGAAACTCGATTTAAAGACGAGCGAGCCTGGCTTCCGCCCCAGGCGCTTTGCACACGGTGAATGCGGTGACGCGCTTCATTCGCGACCGCGACCATCCCCCGCCTTGCGGTTTACCCCTCTTTCCACGCGACTTCTGTATGTTGGCGCGACCCTGGGCGCGACCGCTCGCTCGCACCTTGCGTGGCATAGGTGAGATAGCAACCACCATTCCCTTGTCACGCAGGACTTAGTGATGCTATGGAGGTGCCAGATGCTACTGGACCCAGATCTCGGACCTTCCAGCACCCGTGTTGAACTACAAGGCCATAGCGCAAGACGCGGAGGCTCATGCTCGGAATTTTGACATTCGGAAGTCGCTGGTTCCTGAAGACGCAGTGCAAAGCATCGTGTCGCTCCGAGCGCGACGCGTCGAGCTCAAGCGGCAGTCGGAGGAGGCAGCACGGCAGCGCAAGAAAGTCACTGACCAGATAAAGAAGAATCCCGGCGACCCAGAGGTCAAGAAGGCCGCTTTGGAGGGCAAAGTACTGAAGGAACGGTTAGTCGAAGTCACAGCCCAGCTGGAGGACGTGGAGAACCGTTTGCTCTCGCTTGCACTGCGTCTTCCGAACGACACGCATCCTGACGTCCCCGTCGGCCCCGAGTCCGCTGCCAAACTACTTTCAGAACACGGCCCACCGCTCACAGAAGCAAGCCCTCAGCGCGACCATGTCACCATCGCGAACGCGCTGAAGCTGCTCGACCTCGACAGCGGGAGGCTCGTCACCGGCAGCTCATGGTACTACCTCGTGAACGAGGGCGCGCTGCTCGAAATGGCCCTCACAAACTACGCCATGTCGCTCGCAGTAAAGCGGGGCTTCACGCCCGTCATGACTCCCGACGTCATACGTGCGGATGCCGCGCAGCGTTGCGGCTTCCAGCCGCGCGATCCCGACGGTGCTTCGCAAATGTACCATATCGCGCCTGACAACGAAGTTGGCACGTCCGGCCATGCGGACCTCATCCTCGCAGGCACGGCGGAGATTCCACTTGCAGGCATGTTCGCGGGGCAGACCTTCAAGCCGAAAGAGCTGCCCAGGAAGGTCGTCGGGCTCGGGCACGCGTTCCGCGCGGAGGCGGGCGCAGGCGGAGCCGACACACGGGGTCTCTACCGTGTACACCAGTTCACGAAGCTCGAGCTATTCGCGGTCACCCCTGCGGATGAAAGTGAGGCGACGATGGAGGAGTTCAGGAGCTTGCAGACTGAGATATTTGAGGGGCTGGGCTTGACGTTCAGGTGAGTTCTGTGATCCCTTGCCACCTCGACGTGATTACATACAGAGCTTCGCAGAGTCCTCGACATGCCCACCGAAGAGCTTGGCGCGAGCGCGTACCGCAAGTACGACATGGAAGCCTGGATGCCTGGGCGCGGCAAGTGGGGCGAAATCTCATCTACCTCAAACTGTACCGACTACCAATCGCGTCGCCTACACATCCGCTACCAGACAAATGAGCATGGCCTGCATCCAGAGACCAAAAAGCCCTGGACTGTCACCACCTCGCACTTTGCACATACCCTGAACGGCACCGCTGTCGCTGTCCCGCGACTGATCGTCGCTCTGCTCGAGAATGGTGCCGTGCTCAACGACGCAGGGGAAGCCGTCGCTTTGAATCTGCCAAAAGCACTACTACCCTTCTGGGTGAATGGCCTTGACCGCGGTATCATCCGCTGGATTTGAGCTGTCGAACCCATACCTTGGCCACCTCACTACTCCATCTTTGTCTTTCGCAGGTGTGCGGTGAATATATCATAGCAAATACAAACATCAGATACCCTAAACCACCGTTACGCCAGCGTCGGGTCGAAGGCCTTGAACGCCTCTTTGAACCGCTGTGCGTCCTGCTTGTCCTCCTCGTCGCTCTGCACGCAGTCCTTCCAATCGAAGCGTTCTGGCATGCCGAGCAGCGTGACGAGCACCTGCCGTCCGAACTGGATCGGGAACGGCACGCCGTCCTTGAGCCAGTGCACGATCGTGCGGCCGTCTGGGAGCTCGACCTTGAAGTATCCGCGGTCGCCCGTGCCGAGGTTCGCGTCGGCGTCGAAGTCTTCGAAGTCGATGCGCAGACGCTCGCCCTCAGTCTTAAAGGCGTCGATGATCGCGTCGGGCGCGATCGAGCGCGGGACAGGGATGACTTGCCAGTGCGCGTGCCCGCCTTTCGCGCTAAGTCGGCCAACTTCGAAGGACACGGGGTGTGCATGGTGCTTTGCAAACATCGCGTGCAACGCACGCTTGTAGCTGTGGCATATTGCTCAGTATCTGTACAGTGCGGTAGCCATCATGGTCAGACGTACCTTGCAGTCTCTTCGACTATTGGACCTGAGAGATCTGAGGGTATCGTCGCGTACGTGGGGTAGTGAGTGATGGGCACTATGAGAACGTGTCCGCCACCAGGAACATCCGGGACCTTTGCGTCCCGGTAATCGGCAGCGTTATGTGTCGGTATGATCTGGCCTTTGGGGAGAGTGACATAGCACTCGGATCCGATCGAGACGATGAGATGCTTCGCAAGATTTGGGTTCGACAAGCAGAACCAACATGTGTCCGCTGAATGAAGAGTTAGTCTAGGTTGCGGTCGCTGTCGCATAAGTACTCACGGGCAATCGGTTTCGGAGGTTCGCGTGGACCTCCTCGTCCTCGAGCAGCAGACGAAGGACAGTCTTGGATGTAGTGGTTTTCGCTGCCGCACGCCCGGCAGACGTAGCCCTCGCGAGGCTTCTTTCCGCCTGTATCGCCCACGGCGTTCTTGACTGGACAATCGCGGACAAAGTGGTCGGTCTATAGGGGCCGGTGTGAGCTATGTGGGTAGCCACAGGAAGTGCGAGCTGACCCCTTGGCAAACCCTGCAAACGTATCCCTCCTTGGGCTTTGCTCGGTCTGGGCAGTCTGTGATGAAATGCTGTAAACAAGACTAGTAAGAGGAGGTAATGCGCATCAAGCCCAAGCTACCTACATCTGGTGCCTCGCAGATCTTGCATTTGTATCCTGGTGGCGGCTTACCGGGTTCACCCCCGTCTGAAATTAGAATTTTGAGGACGCAGAGACAGCGTCAGGCTGAGACACACGCACCTGTCCTACTCCGCTTGTTATCATTACCTTGGCCTCCCCAGCGGTAATCTCCATCTTCGCCCTGGAGTCCGCGTTTGTGTGATATACGCTCTGTGAAGGGATTTTTGGTAGCATTCGCTGGCCGAGGAGGGGCCGGACTAGTCGGTGTCTGGGGAGCGATAGAGAAAGCATAGAACCACTGATGGATATTCAGCGTCTTGTAGGATATGTATCAGGCAGCGCAAGCACCTACTCTTTGCTTCTTCCCAGAATCAGGTGTTCGTCCGAACGAGCCTAAGCTGACGAATCGCATCACCCGCCCGCTCTCATCTTCCCAAACTATCGGCTCGCGCTCCCAGAATAAAGGCACGTCATCCGTGCTTCCTCCTCCGCCAGCTACGAAATGATACCGAGGCTTTGTCCGTCGCACGACTTCGGAGACAGCCTCCGCGCCAGGCGGTGATGGGAAGGACGGCGCAGGAAGAGGTGCAGAAGAGAATGCGGTGACATTCGTAGGGAAGGTGTTGGTGAGAAGGATGTCGATGTATTGCGATGACACCGTAGAGGCCTTGATTGCAGCAAGTGAGCCATACGAGGAGTCTTTCGTGCTCGCAGTCGGGGCTGACTTCGTCATGGTGTTTGCGAGCAACTTGTCGACGGTCAAGCTTGTGAAGTACGGCGACGTGAAGCCCTGAAGATGGTGTGAGCAGCATATAACGGGGTCGGGCGTTGTTAACCCAACGCACATGCATAGACTCAGAAGCTGAATAGAGATTGGCGTCATATATTCCTCCTAGGCACGCGATGCGAAGGCCTTGCGCTGTAGTCATGACCCCGGACTTGTCTAGTAGCCTTAAGCAAACCCGCGCTTTCAATGAGGATATGGAAGCACTCACGCAGCAGAAACACGTTCTTGGAGAGCTGTCCACCTGTCTTTGCAAACTTCTCTATGACAGGCGGAGGTAGAGCGTGCTCTCCTTGCATGATGAAGCATTCCATGGGTGCTAGCGTGAGCAAAGTAAGCGCAAGTTTCCGCAGCCTACGTCGGTTAAGACGCACCATCCAGAGACCCGTTCAGCAGTTGCACAACATCGTCCTCGTCGGTATATGCGCCCTCCTCATCTTTCGGCGGTCCAAAGAAGTCGCCCGTGCAAAGGACAAGATCGAATTTGCCGTGCTTCGCGTCGATAGCCTGTATCTTCGTGAAAAGCTCACGGATTGCGCCTGCGGCAGAGCCTACAGTAAGACTATCGAAGCGGCATGTAAGCACAAAGGTCCCCACCAATCCAAGTTGCGAGAGGGCGTACACTTTAGCATTGGCGGGTGTCGTCGCATTGGACATGGCGGAATGAGTTCAAGTCGCGCGTCCGGCGCTATGACGTTCACGCGAGCGCGGCGCGTTTCCCGCTCTTCGTCTAGTACCACTACCACCAAACTCCGAGATGTCGATGTGCCGCGAATGCGTGCACATCATTGCTAGGGTAAGACATGAATTGCATCACGGCCACACAATGCTGCGAGACACACGCGTGGCTGCCCTCTTCCGGAGTTCGTCATACAAGCTCCCGATCCGCCTGGTCTATGATGCGCTGCCTGCGTCGCTGCTGACATGGGCCGCGTAGAATATCAATGGCACGTACCACGACAGAAACACTCATGACTAGCTTTACTAGCAGTGCATCTCGCACCTTGACTCGGTCCCCCCAGCATCGACTGTGGATAGCGGCCTCTTCCCCCACCGATTTCGTCCAGGGTGAAAGTCTTCTTTCGGGGCAGTCGGGAGGGCGGGCTAGAGACCCTACACTGTAGGCGACGCCGAAGTGCTTGTTCGAACTGTCGCACAAAACCCCAAGGACTGGAAGTATTGGTTCGTCACCATATGGTCTGGTCGTTCAACGCTAATCACTCGTCACGTTCAGATATCGAGTGCCTTGGGAGTAGCTGTGAACAGTGTAGATATGCTGTCAAGATTGACACCATCGTCACTTCGTTTACAGTCGGCGACAATGTCACAGCCATGGTGCCAGGCCAAAGGTGGATACTGTATAGCGGCGCGTTCGCAGAACGCTTGAAGATCGCGGAGGATCTGGTGTGGAAGACCCCGAGGGTTACGCTCTCCCATGAACCAACCGCCACCAGTCGCACGTAACCATTCTCCCTATTAATGCCGCTGACCCAAGCTGAGTTTTACATGCGCTGCGATCCAGGTGTTTTTTTTTTTTTTTTGTTTACGTCGGGAGTAGTGAGATCGCATTCACAGAAATGGGTGGACTGGACATACCTGTTAACACGCTCTCGCAGGCTCTGTGTGTATGTTTGCCGTGCTGCTCGCACATGTTGCTGCTTACAAAGTCGCAGCAGCATCTTCGCCGAAGGATTGTGATCAGGTGGATCCCATGGGCGCAGATGCTGTGCTCGACGTAAGTTCCCATGCTGCTTCTGACGTAGATGACGACTGAGGCAGAGGCCTGAGGCCTGAGGCGTCAGTGCAAGTCACCCAGCTTAGCTGCAGAGATAAATTGTATGTCACAGGAAACAGTTCGCCGAGCTCTGGATACGATGAGACTGTCAAACACGCAGAAGGACACGGTCGAGCTGCTTGACCCCGGTCTCGGTCAAGTCCTGACATGCTTTCCCGCGGACGAAGAAGCTAAAGCACTTCGTGCGGATGGCACATTCACAAGTACGTAACACCCATCTTCGATGATGCACCAGTTCCAATGTGCATTTCACGCGGTGACTACCCTGGTGTACTCCAGCGAAGATCGTCCATTCAGTTTTATAGGGAATATCTTCCTAAGAATTGTCGATAATTATGTCCCCGCCGTCGAATTCTCGAAGAACTCCCGGAAGGCAGCTGAAAGCAAACCTCACGAGACTGCTCTCTGGAGGGATTGGAAGGCATCAACGCCGGTGCGAAGTGGAGGGCAATCTGAGCGGGCACAAGGTTGTGTATCATCCATCGAAGACAGTCTTTCGAACCTTGCGAACAATAGGCATACGTATTCCGCGCCGAGGGTACAACATGAGAAGGTGAGACCAATGGTGCACAACGTTCGGTCATTTTGGTCTCCACGCTCTTTGTGACTCTGCCCGCGCTCCGTCTGCCCTGCAATGAACTCAACTCTGCCCTCGTGCAATGATAAAACGTCGAACACGCTGTAACGACATACCGACGCCACCGGCGCGGTGGCAAGGTCTTTCCATCCGGAGCAAACAACAGGTCCGACACGGCGACTTACGTGGTCCACTGCGGCGGCAGTAGCCGCCACGGGCAACCTTCTGGTCGCCCGCCATCGAACGCTCTCGAAAAGCGGAGGTATCTGACGGTGACGATGCCATGAACCGTTTACCCATGCGGCCCTCCATATATAACATATGCTTTCCGCAACGTCGTCATACCAAAACTCCCATACCCCTGTCTTGTACATACCCGCACCCGACTCTTCAGCAAACATCATGGCGTCCGAAATCCCCAAGACGATGAAAGCCCTCGTCACGCAGGCCGACAAGACGGCCAAGATTGAGGAAATACCTGTTCCCGAGATTGACGACACCGAAGTGCTCGTCAAGGTCGTCGCGCTCGCGCAGAACCCGACCGACTGGAAGCGTGCGTCGCCCTGTCGCCCCGTCACGTCCTCCCGCTGACAGTGCGCGCAGACATCAAGGGCATCACGAACCCGGGCACGATTTGCGGGTGCGACTGGTCCGGCTACGTCGTGAAGACGGGCCGCAAGGTCTCTTCGCCCGCGGTCGGCGACCACGTCGCGGGCTTCGTGCATGGCGGCACGTACAAGGACCGCGGCGCGTTCGCAGAGTACGTCAAGGCGACCGGGGACCTCTGCTGGAAGGTCCCTGAGGGCATGATCAGCCATGAGGAGGCCGCGACGATGGGCTGCAGCTTCTGGACGGCTGTCCAGGCGCTGTTCCACCCCGATCGTCTCGGGCTCGTGGAACCTCCGAACAAGGTGGACAAGGAGGAGTGGGTGCTTGTGTACGGCGGGAGTGGTGAGTACCATAAGTGCGCGCGTCAACGCCGAAATGAACTCAGGGTCCCGAAGGTTCCGTCGGCATGTTTGCCATTCAGCTCGCACATATCGCTGGCTACAAGGTCGTCGCAACTGCCTCGCCCAGGAACCACGAGCTCTGCAAGTCCCTCGGCGCGGATGCGGTCATTGACGTACGTCCCGCCGCCCTCTGCGTCCAGTGCTCGCAACTCATGTCTCACAGTACAAGGACCCGAGCGCCATCGAGAAAATCAAGGAGGTCTCGCACAACAGCATTCGTGCTGGGCTCGACGCGATTTCTGAGGCCGAAACCCAAAAATTCTGCGTGCAGGCGTTCGGCGCGCAAGGTGGCAAGCTCGTCACGATCCTCGGTGCGCCACAGGAGGTACAGCGCATGCGTGCCGACGTCAAGGTCCAAAGCACGCTCATTTACACTTCGCTCGGCCGTTCATTCATCTTCGCGGGCAACACGCCCTTCCCCGCGAGCGAGGAGGACCGTGGACACATGGCACAGTTCCTCAAGAAGGTGCCCGAGCTTGTCAAGAGTGGTCAGATCAAGCCGAACCCGACCATGTTCTTCGACGGCGGCCTCGAGGGTATCAATGCCGGTCTCCAGCACATGATGGAGGGCAAACACTCCGGCCAAAAGATCGTCTACCGTCTTACCAACTGAGGCGGCAGGGCCACACATTTAATATTAATGTACCTGGATCATGTCTCTGTAATATAGAATGGATTATCACTTTCATGCATCGGGCGTCGATTCGTCCTGCGTAAGGACCTCTGCGCCGGTATCGGTTACGAGTATCATGTGCTCGGCTTGTGCAGAGCGAGCCAAGTTCTGCCGCGTCGCTTTAGCGTTGCGGTCACGGGTCAAGGTCGTAAGCTTACCGTCGTAGATGCTGTCCAGTCGTCGCCAAAAATCATGTGGTCCTTGTTTGCCCCTTTAATGATCGCTGGCTGAGGGAACGTGAGCTACTAAGCAGACGGGGAGGCACCCGTGGACGCACCTCGATCGTGAAGCACTGTCCAGGCGACATGCGCCCTGGTTCCTCGTTCACTGGAAACTGGTAAGGTCGACGCCGTAAGGGCGACATCTCCACACTCACGGTCGTGAAATATCCACGGCGGGCGATGGAAGACTGTCCCGATACCATGTCCTGTAAATGCGGGGCAGACGACATATCCGCGGTCCTCCACCACTTCGTGGATGGCCTTCGCGATTCCTCTGTACAGCTGCCCCGGTCCGCATGCACGGATACCTGCTTCAAGAGCTTCTTCGCTCACTCTGACCAGGTCTCTGCCTATATCATCCTTATAAATGTAAGCACCGTCTGTAGACCACGAAGGGATGTAATCTACTAACCACGTCGCCTACCAGGAAGGTCCTGGAGGTGTCGCCGTGGTAGCCGTCCAGAAAGACGGTGATGTCGATGTTGACTATATCGCCATCTTTCAGCGGTCGTCTGCAGATGAGGATAGCGAGCATCAGTTATGGTAAACGCATATTATGGCGTCGTAAGTGCGTACGCGTCGGGTATGCCGTGAGCAATTACGTTGTTCACGCTCGTACAGCACGACTTGGGGAAACCGGAATACTGTAGCGGCGAAGGATATGCGTTGTGTCGGATAATGAATTCGTGCACTTTCGCGTCAATCCCCTCCGTGGTCACACCTGGCTGCAGCAGTCAGTCTGGAGAAAAATATTTGTGGTTGGCGTACACACCGAGACTAGACTCCCCGCATATGTCAAGACGCGCCTCGCAAGACGGGCTGCTCTGCGCAGCTTCATCTCGTCCTCGCTACCTAGGACAAATCGCCCGTCTCCACTGAAGGTCTCGAGGAAGGGCCTGCGCCCGTGATACCCAGGTGTGGCGTAAGATGGGCGAGCTATGTGGGGCGGGACGGGCAGCGGTGGAGGAAATATAGGACGAGCATATGGATCCTTGGGCACGACTACTTCGTACTCGCCATCATCTTCCAGCCGTAGAATGTCGTCATCCTCTTCTGCTTCAGAGGACGGCTCCATCGTTTTCGTACTAGTAGCGAACTGTCGTACGACGCCAGGCGGTATTCGTCGTCGAGCCTGCCGTGAGACGCTGCCATGTATGGGCCGTTGCGGTGTCTGCCGCAAAGCTTTGAGCCAAGATATTCGACTTGACCGACACTGAGTGAAAATGTTCATGAGCGATAGTGCACAGTGGCCTATGGAAGCGAGAGGTAGACTGAGCGGTCCGCGGGGAGGTGATCTTCGCCGAAAGCAGCCGCCAAATCTTCCTCGCTCACCATGACCATGACAAGCTCATCACTTCCGCCGCACGCATACGCACACTGCTCGCCGCAATCATGTTCAAGCTCAAATAGCGGACAGTCCTGCAAGCAGTGATTATTCTATCAGTTCTTCGTCCCCAGCACAATGCCTTCGCTTTCGAGCATACGCGCCTCCAATCTCAGCATTGGCAGCAGTCTGCCTTACCACCCCGTTGCCATTTTTGTGGGGGGCACTGCAGGTATCGGCGCAGGCATGGCAAGGACATTCGCCCACCACCGTAATGGCGATGCCCACATCATCCTCGTGGGCCGCAACCGTGCCGCGGCGGAGGAGATCATCGCGTCGTTCCCTAAACCCGAGGGCAAGGAAGTCCAGCACGAGTTCGTCGAGTGCGACCTAACGCTCATGCGCAACGTCCGCAAGACGACTGCGGAGCTCAAGCAGCGGCTGCCGAGGGTTAACTTCCTCGTGCTCTCCCCTGGTATCATGTCGTTCGCAGGGAGAACGGAGACGGACGAGGGGATCGACAGGAAAATGGCGCTGCATTACTATGCGCGTTGGAGGTTCACGTACGAGTGCGTCCTTCACGATGTTTTTCCTGCCTGTGCTCATATATGATCCTTAGCCTTATTCCCACTCTGCAAAACGCAAAGGACGCGGGCGAAGACGCCAAGGTTCTGTCTGTCCTATCTGCGGGCACAGGAGAGGCAGGTCCAATGGACCTTGACGACCTCGCCCTGAAGAAGAACTACTCAGTGGTTATGTGTGCTAGGGCGTGTCCCACATACAACGACCTGATGGTGCAGGTGCGTGACTGCATTGGTATATGTAGCTGTATCTGACGATGCCACACGGACAGACCTTCGCGGACAAGTATCCCTCCATAGCATTCACTCACGCTGCGCCCGGAGCAGTAGACACGAACCTTGTCCACGGGCTCACAAAGTCGCACTGGTCCGGGCGAATTCTACATCCCCTGTCGTCTGCGCTTTTGCGGGTCTTTGGGACCTCTGCGGACGACTGTGGAGATTACATGTGGCATGGTCTATATGCTGGTACCCAAGGGTGGTACCGTCGGAACCGACATGGCGAGGACGTCGGCGACAGAAATATGTGGTCTACCACAGAAGCGAAGTACAAGCTCTGGGAGCACACACTACGCACCACCTCTGTACAATGATACTGCTATAGGTCATATTATACACTGCCTTCCCTTGATTCAGAATGCAGGCCAGTCTAGTCGTGCTATACAGAAACACGGAACCCCGCCCAACACCGTAAGGTCCTCAACAGCCAGACGCAGACGTCGGCTGTAACCGCCACGGATCTAGATTCACTCAAGCTGACGATGCCAGTAGCGACAAGTGACCTGGTTCGGCAGTGAGTACTACTGTCATTGCAGACTCAGACTGCTGTCCCGTGATAATCGGTCGCGTCTGCCATAGACTAGTGCCCACGGGTGTACCGTTGCGCTCGTACTAGCAATTATGTAACTCAAGCTCAAGATGTGAGCTCATAAACGTCCAGTCCCAAACAGGAAGGTTACTCGTGACGACTCGAGACGACGCGACGCGTCGCGTCCTGACTGTCTCACTCACACCCTCTCCTCTCAAGCTGATCACCGCACTTTGAGCCATGGCGAGCTCAGCAGATGATCAGCTCAGTGCAGAGCTCCGTGCTTGGAAAATTGCACTCAAATGCGTGTCCACTCCGTCGGCTTCTGACCTTGCGTCGACGCAACTGCTCCTCAGCCTTCCGGTTGAAGACACAGCCTCTTACAAGCAGCTGCTGGAGGTGATCATGGACGCCAGCCTGCGATGGAAGCGGGCCGAGTTATGGTCGAAGGCCATCAGCAGATGGTCAACGACGAGGAGTTTGAGATCTGAAGTTCCGCAAAGCCAGGCCGTCCTCCGTGCTCTTCGCGTCTTTGGATTTGATTCTGTTCGGGACGGGTATGTTTTCATTGCCGTGGAACCGCCTTATCGACACTGACACGGTAGCGCAAGGCTCGAACGTATGCTTGGCACGGCAGCGAACGGGACACTTGCCTTTCGCCTCACGGAGGAACTCGAGGACATATTGGAGGCCGCTGCGAAAGAGGCCAACGCAGCAACCATAGACTCACATGTACTCGCATGGCTGTCCAAACATCGGGCCCGTCTCAGCCGAGGCTTCATTCTAGCACCCGATAACGCCTCGGAGGCAGATCAGATACTTCACCACTGCCTCTGCTCCGGCGGTCTGTCTTTCATGTTGGTGCAGTACGTCAGATCTTACCGCTCAGCTGTCTGTCATTTGGCTGATAATCTTGATAGTCTTCCGGTGCTTACTAAAATGAGTCCGCCGCAGTCTCTCCACGAGCTTGCGACACGCATTCATGCCGAGTCCGCCCTCCCGGAATCCAGTCCCCGCAAGTCTCGCCTTGTCTCTAATTTGCTGCGTACTGCAGTGCGGAAATCTCAGGATCTGTTACAGGCTCAATGTGCAGACCCGATTCATCATCCCAGTTCTCTGTTACATCGCTCGTCCGCCAGGTCCCAAGATCTTCGAGCCGACACGAGCACGCTAAGCATCATCAAGCCGATACTGATTACATGCTGCAAGATGGGATTTGCGGACATTGTACAAGACTTACTGCGAACTATGACACAGTCCCTGCGCTCTCCCAGTGAGTATCGGGGAGCGCTAGACTGTGTCGTCCAGTATGCCGTCCCTCTTCTATGCCTTCTGAGAGATTCCCCAGCTGCAGCCTCAGCGATTGAGTTGATACAAGATGCACTCGATGAGATGCAGCTGGCCATCTGCGATGTCCACCTGGATTTCTTCAAGAAATCAACTTCCGATAATGATGCTCTCCGTCGCGAGTGTCAGCCGTACACCACTCGGTCGCTGGTGGATGCACTAGACCCTCTCTTGCGCACCGACAATGGATTGAGAGTCTTGTTGAAGAGGTATGCATTGTCACCCTCCTGTAACGTGTCATTCTGATGGTCATTATGCCGATGCATCACTGTACAGGGCTGCCAAACGCATAGCAGAGACGTCATTCCCCCCTGCGGCTCTATTTGATTTGCTCGTCGAGTACCGTTCGCGGAACGTGGGGCAAATCACTCAAGCTCCGGAAGACGTAAAGGCACTATGGTCCTCGCTGTTTGCGAGTTTCACGCAAAGGATCAAAATCGCGGGAATGCGGGACGCCTTTCACGTTATGCAGCGATGTGCACGGAAGTTCGGCAAAGACGATCCGATACAGCCCATCGCGCAGCGGATAGCCAAGGACAGCAGCTTTGTCAGTCAAGTGGACGATCTGAGTCCCACTCCGTACGACGGCAAGAACAAAAAGATCACCTTGAGTGCTCGCAGTCTCGTCGACTCGAGCGCCAACATTCGGTCTCACTACCCTCTGTTTGAGCTAGTTCGCCAGCACTGCTCTTCGGCCGCCACACCCTTCGCTTCTTCACTGCGCACACTGCTGCAAACATGGATAGACAGCGTTCCCGAAGGCCCCCAAGAAGACGTTCGAGATCTCAAGAAGAAGATTGGTGACTTGGTAAAGAGATGGAACTGCATGCGTCCTGCATGTGTCACAGCGCGGCGAGGCATCTTACTCCACTGCCTGAGCACGGACGCTCGCAAATCATCCATGCACAATATCTCGGGCATCGGTCGCAAAGTCATCTCACACCTCAAAACCGACATGAGCATCTACGTTCCTAGGCACATCGCGACATGCAAGACAATTAGCGAGTCAACGGTGCAGGTACGTTGTCGACATAACTGTGGACCAGTGACCCACCTCCTGACTACGAGATTCTGGATGGCCATCTAGGTTGAGCTTGTCGGAGATTTCAAAGCGCAGCGCATTTGGCAGAACCGCCGTCTTCTCGCTAAAGCTTTGCTAGACTCTTGGAGCTCTCAGCGGTCGTTGCTCGAGGAGATTGTAGGCACGGAGCGCCTGCGGAAGCTGGTCTCCTGGTCAAACGACGCCCAGCCCCCTACCCAGAGCCCTGAAGAGCCGGCAGAGCAGCATATAAGTGAAGACGAACAGGACGATGAACAAGGCGAAGAGCAGGACGACGAGCAGGATGATCAAGACGAAAACTCAGAGAGCCAGGGTCACGGCGAGGGGAGAGACATGCAGATGGAGAACAGCGAAGAAGAGGCTGTTGCTGAAGGCACCGAGAACACGGACGCCGTAGGTGCGGGTCATGATCGTGCCGGGGAAGTGAGTGGCGCTGTAGCGACACCGAGCAAGCGCACGTCAGACACGTCCGAAGGCCAGGGCCAGGATCACGACGGGCAAGTCGCGAAGAGGCCCAAGACAGAGGTGCGGGTCTCACTTTCCTAGAGAGAGTTAGCGAAAGACTCACGATAGCATAGTCGACCTCTACAAAGCAGTACTTCATCAAACATGCCACCGGGGCCGCGGTATAGTCTGCGAAGCTGGTCTAAGCCGAAGGTAGGACGGAACCCAAAGGGAAAATATACTTCCACAGGGTTACAGTAGGTCGCAGGCATAGGATGTTCTTTCTTGTCATTCATGGATTTAGCGTCAAATTCGGATGCAGTTTCGCCAAATATGAGAAAATGATTTGAATGCTTCAGTCTTGCTACAATCTATCCCATGTAACATATCGATTGTCCAACCGTACACCTCACCGCATGGCTCGTGACGCGTAACGCGTGGCGCTGCACCCTAGGCTTTCGTCTTCCGCTTCTTGAGAGGCAGCTCCCCGGGGCTGCTGTCCTCACAACCGTTAGCCACTCTACAACCGCGAACGGAGGTAGTCGCTTGAGGCACGCGAGGGGGATCCTGTCCACTCATCCATACCCGCAGCTGCTCGTACCCAGGGCCGAGGACGCGGCTGCGCTCGGCCTCATCGGTGCTGACCTTGTTCAGCATTCTCTGGAGCATAGAGTTGACACCCGGGGCGTCGAACGGCCGGAACAGCTGGGGCGATTTGTGTATCTGGGACGACGTCAGCTTTCGCCTCACTGGGCACAAGTTCAGATGACCTACCCATACGTTCCGTAGCGTGTCGCACGCTGGGCTGACTTCCACGGAGCAGGTAGCGGCCTCCGGCGCAAAGACGCATTTCAGCTTGGCCGACAGGTGCTTGGCAGAGGCCGGACCAGTGGGCGAAAGACTTTCGAATTTGATGGTGGCACATGAGCCGTTGAGAAGAGCTGTTCGCATCCTGTCGCACACGGAGCAGAAGTTTTCGCTGTACCCCATCATGGAGCGCCCGAAGTCATCCTTCAATGTGGCTGCAACCGCAATGCTACGATTCTGCTTGTACAGCTGTAGCCATTCAGTGAGTAAAGCACAAAGCGAGGGGCCAAGCCATTGCGTCGCCCAAGTTAATTCGTCTTCCGTGCTTGGTAGCTCGGCGGCGCAGACGAGCTTTGCAGCGAACTCGACAGCAACATCGTGAGAGTCTACGTCGAGAAATGCGTACACCCATGGCCGTATGGACTCCGAAGCTTTCGAGATGTAGCGTTTGCTGTCAGGACCAGGGATTGTAGCTTTCGCCTTGGCTGCCTTGGGGAGCTCGCTGACGACTTCACGCTTGACGTCCGATTGAACGAAAACTTCATCACCATGGATACGAAGAGCAAGAGTTCGCACATATATATCTGTGGAGCCTTCGGCACAGAGCGGTAAGAGACTACGCAGATGAACCAGGGCATACTCAGGCAAGCGACTCGTTCATTACGCACTGTTGTTGCCTGTATTTGATGCCGCCTTTTGTCAAGCATTGGTAGATGAGTTTATCATAGCTCTCGGTAGCAGATATACCAATGGCATCGCACAGCTGCTGGCGCTGCGTCAATATCCACGCTGTCTCGTCTTCAGCTATACCCTGCCCGCTCGTGGAGAGCAATTCGTCGGAGAGCTCAAGCGAGGCTCTCTGAGTGACGGGCTCGGCGAACGGTCTCTGTAAGCTATACAAAATATGTCATCAGCGAATGGTCACAGCGTGCGGTAGCAAACGAGGGCGGACCTTGGTTTCACTGCTGAAAAGCCGAATGTGTGGATAGCGAGAGCAACCACGCGCGCAGGAAGACTTACTACGACACGCGCTCGTAGGCAGAAGTCGATGACCTTGTCTTTTGCAGCGGCAACAGACACCGCCTGGATGACGACGCGGGCGCGTTTGCCACATTGCACAAACTGAAGACATGCTGATTTCAATTCGAGCGGCGTCGGCTGGGAACGCTGGTGTTATACAGCGAATCGCAAACAGCGAAGATCTCGTCAATGGGGTGGTCGTCTGCCTGCGCCTTCTTCTTGACTACGATTGTGTATGGAGGTCGGTGAGATGTACATGGGATAAATGTTTCGGGTCTCACACAAAACCGCCTCTCTTGCGAACGCCACAGCATCGTCTGACAGTACCCGCCAAGCATTTGGTGTTGGCTAGTAGACTGGCGTGGATTGTCGGCTTGACGTCTGGGAGATCCATGTCAGACGTGGTCGCAGTGCAATGGTGCATCAAGTGAAAGACAAAATCACAAGAACCCGACGCCCGATCACGTGTCACAAATAAGCGCTCAGACACGCTAATTAAGCCGCTGCTTTTCCTTGCTTTTCTCCTTCTGCCATTTCCACGCGCGTTTTGCCCCTGTCCTCGCAAGTAACCCTCGCTGTTCACCCAGATAGCAATTTATGACTTCTAGTATTCCCCATACAAACGTCTAGCCCAACTAGTATGGCGACAGAAAACGCTGCCCAGGGTCCTACTCTCGACCTTCTCGTCATCGCGTACGGTTCATCCGCGACTGACCCCCCAGACGACTCTCGGTTTACTGGGGAGGGCCAGCGACGCGTCGAAATCAAGTTCGCGCCAGTCATTCCGGTGCGGGTGGCGGGCAACTTGCGTCGCATGCAGGAATGGGCGCGCGATACTGTACGCGGCCTGATGTTCGAGGTGAAGCACAGTAACCGATGGCACTGCGAGTTTTGCAGTACGTCGTCTTTTTCTCTGTCCACGGGCTATTCTGAGCCACTCCTAGATAAGCTTGCACGTGAGAGTCATATGAATTTCCTGTCGTGGATGCACCTGACGCCCCCGAAGGTGGTGATCTATGTATGCGCCTGTTTCACTCATGTCCGTGTATCACCAAGTTCACGCATCTGTAGGTGCACCTGCTATGCGACACCCGCGGTTCAGTGTGCTTCCGGCGGGTGAGGGAAAACGAGAGAGAAATGGCAGCTTTGACCGGCCAGCCGCCAGAAAACATGCCTGCTCCTCATGTGCCGGGAGTGGTGTACCCCGCAGCGGCGGCCTGTACAAAATGCGAACGTGACAGCACTATAGACAAGACTATGAGTCGCTGCGGACGGTGCAAGCTGGCAAGGTATGTCATACGCCTCTAATGCTTTGGCCAAGGCTCACTACATGCACGCCTACAGATACTGCAGGTAAGACAGCGGTCCCCGTTGATGTAATGCCTTTTGCTAATGCTACTCTGCAGTAAGGAATGTCAAACTGCTGACTGGCCTCGGCACAAGACGAACTGCAAGGTTACCCGCGAGGTCAAATGGGTTTGGGACTAGATAGCGGCGCGTTATCGAATAACTCCATAGATCTGCTTCCCTTGCGAACACTGCAGTAGCCTGTGAGAGTGCTCGCTGCGCGTTTCTAGTCAACAGTTCAGGAGCATTGGCATAGATGGTCGGCTTGACGCCTGGGACGTCTATGCTGAACGTGGTTGCAGGGTCGCGCGGTGAGGTTGCGTCACTGAGCGCTCCAACGCGCTCATTATAGGCAGCTGCCTGCCTTCGACCTCAACTTCAACGTCTTTGGAGCTTTGAAGTCGCTCCACGCGCCGTTCGCAACTACTTTCGCACCTCTTTCTTGCCAACAGCATTACTCAGCCTTTCCCTCTCCCTCGTATCAGAGTCTAATTCAACTATGGCAACAGAGAACGATGCCCAAGGTCCTATTCTTGACCTCCAGCTCCTCGCGTACGGTTCATCCGCGACCGACCCGCCGGACGAATCTAGATTCAACGGCGAGGGGCAGCGACGCGTCGAGATCAATTTTGAGCCAGTCATTCCTGCAAGGGTTATGGGTAACTTGCGTCGTATGCAGGACTGGGCGCGCGACGTCGTACGCGGCCTGATGTTGGAGGTGAAGCATAGCAACCAATGGCACTGCGAGTTTTGTAGTACGTCGTCTCTCGTCTTTCCCAGGAGCTATGCTAAGCTACTCGTAGCCGACCCCGCGCGCGATAGCCATCTGAGCCTCTCGTCGTGGATGCACCTGACACCGCCGAAGGTGTTGGTCTACGTACGCTCCTGCTCCACTTATGACTTTATTTCACAATTTTCACGTGCCTGCAGGTCCATCTGCTATGCCGCGATTCAGAGTGTCTCGAGTATGCGAAGGAAGTTGAAAAGATGATGGCCTCTATGGGTGGCCATCCCCCAGAGAACTTCCGTGTCCCTCAACCTCCGGTGGTAGTGTTTTCCGCAGCGGCAGCCTGTACGAAATGCGAACGTGAAAGTACTATAGACCAAGACATGAGCCGCTGCGGACGGTGCAAGCTGGCGAGGTACGTCCCACAGGCCTCCTTCTTCGCCCGAGGCTCACCATGTGCACGTCCATAGGTACTGCGGGTAAGGCAACGGTACTTGCTGATATAATGATTTGTGCTTATGCTACTCTGCAGCAAGGAATGTCAAACTGCAGACTGGCCCCGGCATAAAGCTAATTGTAAGGTCACTCGCGCGGTGAAGTGGGTTTGGGACTAGTAGACAAAGTGTTACTCAACGACCACCGCGCGTCCGTTCTGTTGCTTCAACTGTCCTTTCCTCTGTTGCATCCCTTGTCACTTGTTCCATATCGCGATTACCGATGTAACATATTCGTGGGCGAGGCTGCTAGTTATTACACTGTATCTCAAGCTCACCCAGTTTCCCTTCGATCGTCCTGCGTCTCGGCCGTGCGCTGAGACTCTTGGCAACAAGCTTGGCAGCCAGCTGAATTCATGATCGACACTGTGCAGTTCAGGGGTGCGGTCGAGGCTCGGAACGTTGTACCTATAGTCCGATCCGACAAGTGCTGGCTCCGGCCCCGTACGACCTCGCCGCCTCTTCGATGTGTTCGCGGCGATGCTGAGCGCGACAGAAAGCGGAGCACGGGAAGAGCACGGGAGCACGCCCAGCTATATATATTGGCCGCACTGATTTGCTGGCACCACCAGAAATATCCAACTTGCATACATACTCGCAGCCATGGGATGCTGGGATATCCTAGCTTGCTTCGGCTTGCTCCTGTGCTGCCTGCATCTCGCTAACAAGGAGACCGAGGTACGTCCTATACGTCTGTCGAGAACTGAACTGATTTGTCTTGATAATATCTGCGTCATAGCGAGAGCGCATGGATCCGCCGTGGGCATCGGAGAACCGTAGAGACGGCGGCGCACACGTCGAGGAGCGAAAAGGGTGAAAGCCGGGGTGCAACTCGGTCTAGCAGCCGCCCGGCTCGAAGAAGGTCAAATTCCTTCACTGACAGTCTTCGGATATTGAAAACCACCATACATACCCTTGTATTTTACTTGAAGATGATAATACAGGCGATGCAGAATGGGCGCGACCGGTCGAGGAAGGTGGGCAGCGGAGGTAGCGAAATATTTGCGTCTGCTTGGCGGCAGCGTCGTGGCGTCCGGCAAGCAAAAGAAAATGAACGTGGAGTTGCGTCGCGAGGGTGGTTCTTGCAGAGCACTGCGAGGGGGTAAACGTGTACGAGCTCCATTGGTGTAGTAAAGTACGAACGTTCATTAGAATTACACATGAAGAACACATGGGTAAGTGCGTAGAAGACATCATAATCATGCTAGTCGTAGCAGGCTCATCCGATTATGAGCAAATGAAAGGCGAAGCAATTTCGGAGGCGAGCGAGACACCAAACCCTACAGCATACGAGGAGCTGCGTTGCGAAGATACTGTAAGTAGCGAAAGAGGAAGAGAGGAGAGGAGTGCAGCAACCATATTACTTCAATTCATCCAATGTTATCCATCCCTGAAGAGAACTGTTCCGGTCGGCGAGTATGTGGGGGACGGGACGGACTTCACTTCTGCTCTGCGGCGTAAGGGTTGACGCTGTAGACCTTGATGACCGGTGGGCTCTTCGTGAGGTCGGCGGTGACGATGACGGGCACGGTCTGCATCTCCCGGATCTCCTGGATCTTGTGGCCATTGGGAGTGACCTTGAGACCCTCGAACACGGGCTGGACCTTGGCCTTCGACAGCAGCCTCTGCTTCGAGGTTTCGTGGGTCTCGGGCTCGCCGGGGCGCTCCAGGACAATCTCGTCCTGGTCGTCCTCGTCGAACAGCGCCTGTTCGTCGTTGACAGAGCGAGAAGCAACCTCCATCTTGAGCGCGTGCTGCTCAGCGTTCTGCTTGACCTTCTTGAGGTGCTCGTCGTCGCTGTTCTCCGCAAGCCACGTGATAACGTCGCGCTCAGACCAGTAGATCTGGAGCGTGTGCTTGTGCTCATCGTAGACGTGGTTCTGCGATGAGATGTTAGACTCGTGCTTGTACAAACTGGGCATCCAACTCACGTCGATGGGCATCTGGTCGACATGGACACGCTTCTCGATGCCGAACTCGGGAACGTAGACGTCGAACGCGGCATCGAGGACGCCAACCACCTTGGCCTGACGGACGACAGGTCCATAGCGCTGGGTAAGGTCGTGGATAAGAATGCAGAGGAACAAGTGAGCAGACTGCTCCTGAGCAAGGCGAGCAGAGTCCTGCTTGCTATTGACGGATGCTCTGGATCAGCAAGCTATTCAACTTGAGCAGTTTCAAGGGCTTACATGTTGCATTGCTGCGCAACCTTGGCGACAGCATCACGGTCCATGGTGAACTTGGGAGCTTCGCCAGGGGTAGTGACCTGCAGGATAGAGTCGAGCTGGCGGTGGACAAGGACGTCGGCGTAGCGACGAATGGGAGAGGTGAAGTGCGTGTAGACAGGCACGCTGAGCGCGTAGTGGCCGTACTTCGCGATGTCGAGCATGCCGGCGCAGAAGTATTTCGCGCGCTGAGTAGCCTTCCGGAGGAGGATCTCCATAATGCGGCGTGCAGCCGGGTCGGAGATGGCGTTAATAGAGCGCATGAGAGCACCTGAGGACGAAATGTCCATCTTGAAGCCCAGGCGCTCCGCACGCTCGGCGAAAGCGTTCTACACGAGTGAATGATGAGCGAGGTAATATAGTACAAGAGCCAAGAAGACGTACGAGACGGCGCTCCAGGGGATTGTCGTGGCGGCGAAGGAGAGCCTGCTCGGGGAAGTGAACAGCAACCTGCTGAGCGACGGCAACGTTGGTCGCCAGCATGAACTAGAAAACATCGTATCAAAACAATGCAACCGGCCCGTAGCAGGCCAAGCGTACCTCCTCGATGAGGCTATGGGCTTCGGTGCGCTCGTAGGAGACGCAGTCGACCGGCATGCCGCCATCATCCAGCTCAAACTTGAGGTCAAGCGATTCGCTGCCGATGGCACCGTTCTGGAAGCGCCGCTCGCGCAGCTGCTTGGCGAGGTCGTCGAGGATCTTAATGTCGTGCGCGATATCAGCGGCGTTGTGTTCAGGGATGACGGGCACCTCGCCGAGGGGCTTGCCGTCGATGACGTTCTGAGCATCGCTGTAGCTGAGCTTCGCGGCGGACCTGAAGACAAGTGTTAGTCCGGTATGGCAAACAAAGGAGCTCAGCGTGCTTACTTGACGATAGTTCTGCCGAACCACTTCTTGACGACCTTGGCTTCCTTGGTCATCGTGAAGATGACGGAGAACGCAAGACGTTCCTGGCCGGGCAGGAGACTGCAGAGCTGCTCGCTCAGGGCAGGAGGAAGCATAGGGACGGCACGCTGGACGAGGTAGACACTGGTAGCACGCTTGCGAGCATCGCGGTCAAGAGCGGTGTTCGGCTTGACGAAGTACGACACGTCGGCGATGTGGACGCCGACATCGTAGGTGCCATCCTCGTTGACCTTGATCGACAGCGCGTCGTCGAGGTCCTTGGCCGTGTTGGGGTCGATGGTGAAGAGGCGTTCGCCACGCAGATCCTTGCGCACCTCAAGTTCCCTCTCAGGAATACTGGAGTGACGCATGAGCAACAAGAGCGATTGACAATGACCGGGGCACTCACGTCCAAGGAATGGGAGGCAGGCACTTCAGGACGTTGTCAGTGAAGTCTTCCGTAGGGAAGTTGCAGTCCTTGAGCAGCGCGCTAGTCTCAACCTCGATATCGCCGATGGGACCGAGCTCTTCGACGAGGGTACCGAAGGGGTGAAGAGAGCTGATCGGCTACAAGAAAAGTCAGTATATGCGGGCTGACCGTGCGACGAGTGAAACATACGTGACGCTTGATGCAGGCGACGAAGAGCTTGTTGGCGTACACTTCGGAGTTCTGAACAAAGTCCGGAGGGGCCTGCTCGGTCGGGATAGCGATGAGCGGCACGCGCTTGTCGGTCGGCTTGAACCAAACGATCTTGGGGCGCTCGATGGGGCGGCGGGGCTCGTCGCCCTTATCACCCTCGCGCTCACGGCGCTCGGCCTCCTGTTTCTCCTTGGTCGCCGCCGAGGAAGGACGGAGGAGTCCCAGGGTGCCGGAGAAGAGCTGGCCGGGCATGCGCTCGACAACAGCAACAACGTGGCCAGCGAACTGGGGCTTGACCTCATCGGTGACCCTGCGAAGCAATTAGTACACGATCAGCCTTCGAAATGATCAGGCACACGCACTCTTCGTCCTCGAAGAGCATCAGACCCTGACCCTCGACTTCGACATCATCCTTCTTCTTGTCGTTCTTGCGGACAGCAGTGCCCTTGAGGTCGTAGGCAGAGTTCTCCTCTTTCTTCCTCTTCTTCTCCTCCTTCTCCTTCTTCGTACCCCAGACTTCATCGACGTCCAGGAGTTCGACAGCAACGATATCGCCTTCCAGCGCACGGTTGCGGTCCTTGGAACCGCAGATGTAGATATCGGCGTCCAGCACCTCAGTCGCGACATAGGCGTCCGAGCGATTACGTTTGTTGACGCGTAGGATACCGACGACAAGCTTGCCTGCCGCAAGGAGCGGGGGCAGGGACGCCTGCGGGAGGTAGGGAGCGAACAGCGACTTGCGCTGGGGTTGGTTCGACTGCTGCTGGAGCTGCGACTGGAACTGTTGGTGCTGCTGCTGGAGGATGTTCATGCCGCCGAGGCCAAGGCCCATCATGTTCGCGGCCATCATGTTCGGGAGCATGTTCGGGAAGCTGAACGACGGCATCTTGTGGTGGTGGCCGCCGGCCGCCGCGCGGAACTGCTGCAGGCTCTGAAGCTGCGCCTGAGCCTGCGCGAGGTCTGCGGTGTAGGGCGCGTTCTGGAGGCCGCCGACACCGCCGTTGATACGCCACGTCGAGTCGTTGCGAGCGTGCTGAGAGCCAGCCAGGCCAGCAGGCGGGACGAAGCCGTCATCGAAGCCATCCGAGTTGTTCGGGAACATCGATCCGAGGCTAGGCTGTCCAGTGGTCTTGTTGAGGACGTTCACGCTGTGACGTCTACCGTGACCGCGGGGAACACCGGCCTGGGAGTCCAAGCCCATACCCATGCCACCCAGCTGGCCAAATTGACCCATGGCCGATTGAGGACCGGCGAACGCCGCGCTGATGCCCATTCCGACGGGCAGAGTGCTGTGCACTCGGCGGTGAGCGCCGCCTCGAGGCGGGGCAAGGCCAGCGGTCTGGAAGGAAAGGACCTGGTTCTGCGCAAGCTGCTGCTGGTAGAGCGCCTGCTGTTGTTGCTGAAGGGCTTCGATCTGGGTCTGGATGGCAATCTAAGACGAACATGAGATTGAGTTGGTGTGAAAGGATCTGCACACGCAACGACGTACCTGCTCGGCCATGATACCAGAGATCTCGCCGGAGCTCTCAGTCCTTCTGTGCGAGTTCTGCTGCTCCTGCTGGGCTTCCATATTGAAGTTCTGTTGTGCGTTCTGCTGCTGCGGGAATTGGAAGCCCATATCTTCCTCGTTAATGGGCGGTCCCATGGGCATGGCAGCACTGGGGCGCCTGCGGCCAAACATGAAGCCAGGCGCGAGCTGAGGGCGGCCAGAGGGTCCGACGTCTTCCTGCTGCGCGGCGAGCGCGGCAAAGCGGGGCGCGGTGAAGCTCTGCGAGAGCGAGCGGCGCTGGTGTGCGCCCGCGTTGGGCGCAGGGGCCTCGTGGATTTCGCCCTCCTCAAAGGATCCACCTCCAGGGCCTTCCTCGACATCTTCCATCATGGCACCGAGATTGGGAGAGTAGGAGTTGAAGTTGTTGGGGAGCGAGCCCGCGCCGAGCGACGCGGCCTTGCGGTGCCTGGGAGGCTCGTTGCCAGCGGAGCCAGGGAAGGCGATGGCTCCGGGCTGGAAGACAGGGGCGTTCGCAGGCAGGCTGGAGCTCTGGCTCGCGGGGATCGGGACAGGGGCCGAGGCGTTCATAGGGTTGCTCATGTTGGCGGACTGCGCGGATGGAGTCGTGGTCTTGAGGTCAGCAATGACGCGCTGCAGCGAGGAGAGCGCATCGCTGGTGCCCTCAGCAGGGTTGGCGTTCGCAGGCGAGCCCGAGCTCTGCTTGCCGCTGTTCTGCCTCGACACGCTGTCCCTGTTGTTGCGGTTGCCCTGGGACGGCCTGCGGTTGCCGCCGCGGGCGTTGTTACTGCCCTGGGACTTGGGGCGTTGGCCTTCAGGCCTCTTGCCTCCGGCGCCGTCGTTGCTGCTCTTCTTCGCGTCGTCGCCACCGGTGGGCGATGGGTTAGACGGGTTGCGCCTGTTGCTCGCGCCGGACGTAGGACGCTGAGGGCCGCTGTTCGGGCCTCCGCTAGTCGACCCGGAGCGCGACATGTTCCTCCTGGGGCCACCTCTTGCTGCCCCCTGACCACCGTTGGGCGACGGCTTTTTCTCTCCCGGCTTCTCCTCTCTCTTGGGTGCAGCGGACTGCGTCTGGGGCGTGACTTCGTCGGTCATTTCGTTCGTAATGAGTATTCTGGTTGTACACGAATTGTTGCTTGGGGCTTATGGAATGTTTTTGGTCTTTTTATTGTTTCTGGTCGGGAAAAGGGTGCGTGGAGACGACTGCGGTATGCGATGAGCGGGCTGCTACGCTGGCACGTCGTGAGCGTCACCTACCAGGGAGTTGGAAGAACAGCGTAAGGTAGATGGCTTTGCCCTGTAGGGCGAGTGGGGGTTTATGGGAGTGGTTGCCTCGGTAGGCGTGGAAGGTTTGGTTATCGTCGCAAAGAGAGACCGAGAGAGCTGCACGTCCGAGTTTTATGATCCTCTAGCGCAGCACGCTCGCTTTCCCACGCCTTGTCCCCATCACATCGTGTATCATCTTCGAGTTTTACTTCCGTCCTCCGCATAGCCGGCGACAACAATCGACCAAACAGCCTCAGAATAACGTGTCTGATGACGCTGCCTGCGATCTTCATTTTGCAAAAATGTTTCACCAGCCACGGCGGCCTCTGGCGGCCTGCAGCCCTCCAAAGCGCGTCACCTTCGCGACGGACCCTTGTCCAAGTTTGTCGCGCCCAGAAGAATAGCCCTGGGAGAAAACAGGCTCTTCCAACAGATGACGCTGCATATCCGGGGGAATATCATAGTTAGCGGCCAGTAAGGTATTAGGGTGTCTACACGGTCAGTGCTCTACAGTCCATTACGCCTTCGAGAGCCTCTTGACGATCGCGTTGGTGTACTCCCTGGTGGACGCCTTGCCGCCGAGGTCACCAGTGATCGACTTGCCCTCCGCAATCGTCTGCAAAGCGCGTCAGTTTATGCTTTGATTAATGTCCAACGGAAACATACTCCAAGCGCAGCCTTCTCGATGCGGTCAGCGTACTCGTTGAGGTTCATGTGGCTGTCCCATAATTAGCGCGCGTAAACGTTAGGCACAAACTCCACGTACCGAAGCATCATAAGCGAAGAGAGCAGGAGCGCGGTGGGGTTAGCCAGGCCCTTGCCAGCAATGTCGGGGGCAGAGCCGTGGACGGCCTCGAAGATCGAAGCGTCCTGCGCAGATCGTCAGTTGTGGTTACGTATGGGAAAGGTCAGAGGTACGCACACGACCGATGTTGCCCGAGGGGGTCAGACCGAGACCGCCAATGAGGCCGGCGCACATGTCGGAGAGAATGTCACCGTAGAGGTTGGGCATGACCATCACGCGGTCGGCGTAGGGGCCCGGGTTCTGCGTGATCTGGAGGCAGACACGGTCGAGGAGGTCCTCGTCGTACGAGATCTCGGGGAAGTCCTTCGCGACCTGACGGCACGCGGACAGGAACATGCCGTCCGACATCTTCATGATGTTCGCCTTGTGCACGGCGGTGACGCGCTTGCGGCCGCTCGACTGGGCGTAGTGGAACGCGTACCTCGCGACGCGTTCCGAGGCGTCCCAGGTGATAAGCTTGATGGATTGGACGACACCATCGATGACCTTCGCGCATATGTCAGTTTCTCATCTTTCTGAGTGTTGCAAGCCGCGCACCTCGTGCTCAATGCCGGAGTACTCTCCCTCAGTGTTCTCACGGATGAGGACAGTGTCGACGTTGTCGTAGGGGGTCTTGAAACCCTGGATGGAGACACAGGGACGGACGTTGGCAAAGAGGTTGAAGGTGCGACGGAGGGTCAGGTTGAGCGAGACGTGTCCCTTGCCGACTGGGGGAGAAAACGCGTCAGTGTCATCAGCGGCCTCACTGCGGGGAGTGCGACTGACTGGGGGTAGCGAGCGGGCCTAGAAGCACGCTGAAAGTGAGATTCGAGACGCAAAGAGCTCTGATAGCTGCGCACCCTTGAGAGCAACGGTGTTCTTCCTGACGGAAGCGATGGCATCGTCGGGAATGGCAGTCTTGCCGTTCTTGAGGATCGGGGTGACGTCGACCTCCTCCCACTCGATCGGAACCTGCAATTCCAGTAAACCCAAGACTCCAAGCTTCAGAAGAGCACTCCTAGCAACGCACGCTGGCAGCGGTGTAGATGTCCTTGATAGACTGGCTGATCTCCGGGCCAATACCTGGACACCCGCTTCGTGAGTCGTTGCATCATCGCGTACTACACCGTCCACGAACCATCTCCGGGGATAAGGGTAACGGTGTATTTGCCCTGCATACAATGTCAGCCTTCCGAGCACGCTGAACGTGTGTGGGGACTCACGTTAGAGCCCTTCTGTCCAGCAAAAGAGGCGGTCGGTGCAGCCGAAGCGTAGCCACGCAGGGACTGTGCGGCCGGGGGGACGTGTCAGCCTTCTCTCGCTGTCGCATATGAGATGTACAACACACCTGAGAGCCCCTCAATGCGCCCCGCGCGATGCTCTGAACGTTTCGTGCTGCGAACATTTTTATGAGTTGTCGGAGGAGAACGGTCTGCACAACTTTGCTGGGCCTTTAGGCCATCACGTGGCATGACGAAATGCACGTGGCAACGGCGTCTCCGCCTTCGCGCTTTCGGCCGTCATGTCCACCACGGCCGCGTACCGCGCTGCGGTTCGGTCTTGACTTTGTCCATCGAACGTCGACTTGCGCCTCTGCTTTCATGCTTGCGTGCTGCAGAGCGAGCGAATCAGATCCTTACCGGCCGAGGCTTTTCCAAGCCGATACTCATTGATTTTCGTGAGTGTATGATACGGTGCTAGGCAAGTCAACGGGCTGGCAGCCGGCGTCCTGACCTTGCCAGATGATGTACAGTCCAGGGGGTTCCAGATACGCTCATTTCTGCTATGATTGCAATATTTGCCGATGCATGACGCATATTATCATAGTACAGAACTTCTCGAATCAGGCAAGCGTTGCTTCTTGAGAGCAGTTGGTCGCCACAGCAAGAAAATTACTTGAGCCTCTGCGCATATAATCATCGAGGGCTTGTATAGCTACACTTCGATGCCCAACCGAAGCAATGCTCCCCCTAAGGTCGTTCCCAGCCAAGCCGCAAGCCCGGCTTCGCCCATCTCAAGATTTACAATTTCCCACATCCCGCGCACAAGAATTTGGAGAATTTGTGATGTCGTTTGAACGACAGGATCTGACCGTCGCATGATTACGTAGGCAGACTCCAGACTGACATACGTAGCTCAAGTGCAATTCGCAGCGGCTTCATGAGCAGGTGCCACCAATCCCAGCGCCGCCAGGATACCCGTCACCGCAGCGCCAATCCAGGCAGGAATCGCGATTCCGCCCATGGTGAAGCCTTGAATGAGAGCGAACAAGGAGCCGGCGGCGACGTCTCCAATGCCTGACTGTACTCCAGCAGCTATGCTTCCTAGGTGTCGCGCCACACGTCAGTCCAGAGGTTCTGATCTGAAGGCACCCCCTCATGTGATGCCAGAGAACGCATCGCCTCAGGCTCACCTGCAACAATCCCGACAGGACTAAAACCGACGAGGGCGAGGAGACCTTGCACCAATCCCATGGCCGCGAGGCCAGCGATGGCACCACCGGCGACTACAATGCAGTGGCAAAGCATGCACGTTAGCTGTCAGTGTGCTCTGTACGCTCGCCTCCACGCTTCAGGGGCACTGAGTACTGAGTACTGACCTCTAACGATGACGTCCGTACTGTTCATTTTTGCCGCGTACTATCGAAGAGCTGTGAGACAAGAGGATGGAGGATCCAGGACGCGTCACGGCATTTAAACTCTGGCGTAAATGGGGCCTGATCATGAAGGTTCTGTCAGGTTGGGCGCCATTAGCGCCGTCCTCAAAAGCCGCCTCCCGGGCAGACACCGCTGGCAGCGGTACTTCAGGGAGAATATGCAGCCTATCCCGTGATTAACCCGCTCTCCAATATTGACTAAACTATCGCCTGGTCGCCGCGGATACGTTCGAGTATTACGCCACAAAGCCGTAGCCAAATAAGGGCAAACATCTTGTTGGAAGGCACGTCTGGCAGTCCGAGCGCATATGCAGCATATTACATGGGAATAAGAGTGTTTATTTAGAGATTGCACCGTACTCGTATACTCACTTAGGTCTGTTTCGAGAAATCGTCGTCCCGCCACCGTGAATGATGGCACCGCGGTCCGCGCCGCGGATGATGGCACCTGGTACCGCGTAACGACTGAGAGCGCGCGCTGATCACCGTGAAAGATCACGTCTAAGTTTTGAGCATCTAAGGCAAGCAAAGGGCGAACTCGTAAGACATCAAACGTCAACGGAATGATGAACGACCTACTAAAGACTCGCTCTCGCCCCAGAGGTCAGATGAAAGGTGGGGGCCCTCAAGTCTGCACAAGGCACGCTTGGTCAACCTGGTCATGGTAACATTCATCATAGTGAGCTTTGAAGGCGGCTTGCCTGAAGGCACTAAGGCAATGAAAGCCGTTGGCAGCGAGTGTCGTTTCAAACGAAGGTGGTACTTACCAAAGCGTCCATCACTCCCTCAGCCTCTTCAGCCTGTCTGTAGCACTCTCAGCAAAGGTTAGGGCAGAGGAGAGTGAGCACATACCGCCATATCTGCACTGTCAAGCTTGGCTGCGCCCGCCTCCAAAGCGCTATGCCTAGCTAGCCCAGTCCAGAAGATGGGGCAGCTTGTCGCCAGCAAGCTCTACAAGAGCTGCAGTCATGATCATCTACGTGATACGCCGATAGTATTCATCTGCGAGAAATTAGCAGCCCGCGAAGCCGTTCGTGGGCGAGCCGCGCACAATATGAGATCTGAGGGTCGGTCGACATGGGGCGCTAAGCGGTAATTTGGGTCGCTCTTGTCGCCCGGGCGCGATACAGGACGCGATTCACGAGCAAGTTTCGCTGTGAAAGCTTTTTGAGGGGATGGACGTAGCCATAGGGAAGAGTGAGCTGTGTCAAGCAGCGTCGGCGTTGTGTATGTAGATGGCGGTTACAAGTCAAACCGCTTCACGCGACGCGTAGCGCGCCTATTATTGCTTTGTCCTCCTCTTTCCGAAACTGTGACGACAACACTGTGCATTGCAAACATGGCACAGGAGACGGCGGCCAGCATAGCTGTAGACATCAAGAGCATCTCGGCTGAGGACGAAGTCTCCTTCTTAGCCGAGCTGCGATTAAGTTAGTTCGCCTAACTCCAATGAATCTGCAAGTACGGTACATGATTTTGACGAATTGCTCTGTAGCGAGGGAAGACCGCACCTCAAAAGCTGAAGCAGTTGAAGACGTCATAGAGCTGTGTCAAGAGCTGTATTATACAAAGTCCTCCGAGCCGACTTCTCTGGAGTGGAAATATACCTCTCTGCTCCTCTCCATCTGCGGCGGACGTGGGCGAGTTGTTCTCCAGGCCATCTGCATCGCGTCTATCAAATGGCGTTCCCTGGAGCTTTGGAACAAGGCGATCGAATTCTGCATCCTTACCAAGTCTGTCTCCGTACTCCGAGGCCGATGGATTGTTCTCGCCATCGCGCAGTTTGGCTTTCAACCTGTGCAGCCAAGGTGAGCCAGCACGTTCCCCACTTTCCGTGCATTGCTCATACTTGTGCACCATAGTCTTGCTAAGATTTTTGGGAGTGACACCGCTCTCAGACCGGCAATCGGACTATGCGACGAGCTACTCGACGCCTACACGAAGTTCCTGCCCGACCAGGCCATCCTGTGGATACCGAAATGTCGTGAACGGCTCTGCGAGGCCTTCGACACCTCTTCTAAGGACACGTACGACAGGTTTATTTATAAATGCCTCACGGAGGGTGGCCTTGTGAACGTGCAAAAGCGGTACGTGAGGTACCCTACATGATCGTCCAAAACTGATACCGAAGCTGGCAGTATTCTTCCGTTCTGTGTCGAGACCTCATCTGAGGACTACCTCTGTGAACTTTCCCAGCGAATTTACAGGACTGAAGTCTTCATGGAGTCCAAAGTCAAGAGCGAAGTTGTCCGTAGCTTGATGGACGCCGCATTGGAGAAGTCGGAGTTTGGGTGCCACCTCGGGAATGGCGAATTCGGAAGTAACGATCGTCCGTGGACATGGATGTCTCGCTACTCAGAGATAGACCGTCCAGACGCCGCCATTGCTCTCGCGAGAAAGTTGGTCACACGAGTCGGGAGTTCCTCCCAGGGAGTAGTTCAGCAAATCATATCGACCATTTCTGAGGCTCACAAATGCCAGAACATCCCAAAAACGCAAGCGGCAGCCCTGTGTCTGGTTGTCCCCCTCGAGCAAGGTGCTTGGAACATGTTCGAGCAGGATCTTATAGGGAAGCAGCACGCGCCCCACGACTACGCAAGTGCCAGCCATACGCTATCGGGCCTACCTTCATTTAGCTTCCTTATAGAATTGGGAGACTCAAACGTCTTTGCAACCAGGTGAGTGGCCATTCTTTTACTGCAATATGCTCGCAGTAGTGAATCTTGTTGTCTACGCAGGATGCTAGAGAGGCTACCGGGAATCCACCCATACTACCAATATCAGATCATCCACCAATTGAGGAAACAACTTAGCCGGCTATTCGAACGGGGTCCTCCAGGCGACATCATGGAAAAGCTCAATAAAATGATCAAGGCCGCCACCGCCATTTCTAGCACCACTGCGGTGCCGTGGCTTGGTCTCCTCTCCCCTTTGCTAGATGCGGACATGTGCAACGAGGCCCGATCTTTAGCCGACACCATCATCAGCGAATTCTGCCCCTCTCCTGCATTCAAATTGGTCGACAAGGGGGCCGGAGGCCAACAAAAGCATCCGAATGACAAGACCTCCATCCAGGAAATGGTCAAAAAGCTGATCCGGATCACGGAGGAGACTTATGCCTTGGGGGGACTCGGCCCTGCGATCGCTCGCTTGATGGTCCTATGGGCTGAGCTGGGCATGGAAGCAGCTCCCACCGACGCCGATGCTCTCGCGGAGAGTGAACGAGCTCTGAAGACTTGTCTTGATCAGTTCACTTGCAACTGCAGCACATGCCATGAGATACGCACTTTCCTCGAATCAGAACGTCTGCACAGCGTCCTCAAGATCGCGAACCTGTCACCAGGGTCTAGCAAGACGTCCGATAGCGCGCGGCATGTCGAGCAGAAGCTGAAAGACTACCCGACCGTCGCTAGCGTGGAGGTGGAGCTATGCGCGCATAACGAGCAACTTCGCGATGTCTGGGTGAGCCGCTAGAGTAGCCTTTTCACGGCGCAGAAACTCATTGCTAGTCACGCAGATTCGCAAATCGCCTCAGCTCTTCCGGCCTTCGCAGTGGCAAGGGTACATAGACACCTTGTGGGAGATGGTGAATCGCGTCGACAAGGATGATGCCACACGACGTCGTATCCTGGGGCCTGAATATGATTTGCTGCAGAAGTGGCTCTCGGATCGTCCATCTCCGACGACCACACGCGGTTCCAAGAGAGTAGCGACCACGAACAAGGTCGATTTTGGGTCTAAAAGGTTCAGATTGATATAGACTTCGGATGGGATAAAGGGACTGGTCGTGGGACTTTGCTCGTCTCGAGTATCGACTGCAGCACAGGGTTCCGCACAATGTTTGTATTACGTTAATGTGTTCTCGATGATCTGTCTGCGTCCGCTTCTTCGTCTTTGAACATCGGCCGGTCTGCGTAATTAGTAGATGTTGTGTGGAGAAAGTTGTTCGATAGAGAAGGAGATTCACTAGCAGACCTGAAATCTCACCAACGACAGTTGTGCTGTCCCCTTATGGAGCCGTAATCGCGCGTCGCTTCTCGCTGAGCTCGATGGAGGTACGTCCGCTGTCCTATATCGCAAGCACAATATTCACATTTAAGGTGAGATAATAACCGCGCTGGGTGATCAAGAGCAGATACAGGCTCTTGAGACAGAGAGTGCATAGCCTTGCGTGGGTGCCGAAGGACTGCCACCTGTCCAGGCTTGTAGACTCACTGGGAGGTAGCCAACTGGCGATAATGTAAAGGGATATTCTTGAATGCGGATGTGCATTGGCCATGTGTAGACGTCAGGCTGGCAGGTGGTACCGACGCCCTCCCTGAAGATACTACCTAAGAGAGCCAGATTCATCAGTAGCGTGAGTACTGTGACAGTTCCTGTGGAAGAAACAATAATAGAGAATAACCAACAATAGTATACACGGTCTCATCCGGAGGTATTACACAGAAAATGGCAGGGAGGGAATCAACTGAGGAGGCCGCTGAGTTGTTGTCTGTACTGCTCCATGACCCTTTCTGTCTCCTCGTCTTCCAACTTGTCTTCGAGACTCTGATGACACTGTGAGTTATTCGAAACGAGGATATGGTCTAGTAGGCGCACCGGTTCCGCGTTCTGTATGGTTCCAGTCTGTCCAAGCTTTCCATTCGTGAGGTCAAAGAGGACCTTATCAACCTCCTCATCGGCTTCCTCTTCGAGCTCGTCGTCGTCTTCCATCGCAAGGGTATCGTCCATCATCTCTTCGAGGATTCCAGCCTGCAGATACAAGTCAGTTTGAGGCAGTCGAACTGCGTGACAAGCGGGCGCACTTTGGTCATTTCCATGCTCATCTCGCGCATAGCCTGGTTAATCTGAGGGAGCTTGATAAGCTGGTTTGAGAGCTTCATGATCTCAGTCGACTTCTGCAATGATCCAGTGACCTTCGCCATAGCTGGAGGGGACATCAGCGACCCAACACTGCACCATAGTCATAGCACGCACCAAGCTGCTGCGCGAGCTGATTCGATATCGAGCCCAGCCGCGCCTTGCTCACGGAGAGCCTGTCCTTCTGCTTGTTACTCCGGACGACCTCGCGCGCGAGTATCCGCGCCGATTTGACATCGCCCTTCGACGCCAGCTGCTTCACGGTCGTCCGCGCCTTCGCTGTCGCGGCGTCGAGCTGCCGGGGCGGGCCGTCAACGTCGCACGAGAGCACCCCGGGCGCACAGACCGACCTGCCTCATCTCCCGCTCCAACTGGCGCTGCTCCGCGCGCAGCTTGGACTGCCAGGCGCGCACCTTCTCCTCGGGAGTTGGGCCGTAGAGGAAGCGGTTGATGCTCTGCATCGTCGTGTGGTATCTGGAAAATGGCGAGAGAGAGGGCGGGGAGGAGGTGGTGGGCGTGCAGGATGAGCGGAGTGGGCCGTCGAAGGCGCTCAGGTCCGGCTCGAGTCGCGTGGCGCAGGCGCGTCAAAGGGCGCATCAAAGCCTGAAGCAGACGCAGCGGCGGCGCCGAAACTGGACCAGCATGTCATCCTCAGCCAGCCTCTGCCCAGCCACCGCGAATGGGACCAGA
Organism: Phanerochaete sordida; assembly: GCA_019973155.2. Classification (NCBI taxonomy): domain Eukaryota; kingdom Fungi; phylum Basidiomycota; class Agaricomycetes; order Polyporales; family Phanerochaetaceae; genus Phanerochaete; species Phanerochaete sordida. Next base: position 836,021 of record BPQB01000006.1, read on the forward strand.
TGCGTCTGCGATGTTTGTACACTCTCCATCCCTCCTTCCTGCCACCGCGGTTTGAGACCGCCCCCAGTCTGCCCTACGCTGGTCGTCCTGAGATCCCCGTTTCTCAACCGCTGGGCCTACCATGACTGCTCCTCTCCGCCTTACATTGCTCCCGCTTGCATTGATTGCAGTGGCACTCGCAGATCTCACTCCTACTGCTCCTGGTCCCGGACAGTCGTTCAATGCCGGTAGCAACTGTACCATCAACTGGGATGTGGACTCAACCGGGACATGGAACAACGTCACCATCAGTGAGTGTATACGTTTACGTCTTCGCTGTCACTAGCTCAGCTATATGCAGATCTCATGTCTGGCTCCAACACCAACATGAGCCTGGTGACCAATGTCGTGTCTGGTCTGGACGGTACAGACGCCACACTTGTGCCCATGAACTGGACATGCCCGGATGTCGATCCTTATGCTCCCATATATTTCTACCAGGTATGGTCTGGCAGTGATGCAAAGACTCTCAATCTTACTATATGCAGTTCTCCGATGGCCTTGGGAATACAACCTGGACGACACGGTTCACAGTGAGTGTTCACACAATGTTGCAAGCTTCCTGCTCACAATCCCGCTCTAGATTGCCTCCTCAAGCGGAGAGCATTTCCCCCCAGAGAACGCCGCCCAGCCGAATGGTGATCCTATCCCATGGGGAACGGGCACGCTAGCCGCCAACGGAACCGACTCGATTTCCACACCTGGTACCGTACCGGAGCCAGCCGACCCCGACACGCCTTCTGACGACCTTGACGGCGACTCGGATGGAGAACCTTCTCCTGATCCTTCTGACAGTTCTGATGAGGACCCTTCTGGCGACGACTCTTCCGACGACGGCCTCGATGGTGACACGGACGCCGACTCTCCCGACCAGTCTGACCTTGGCTCCTCTGCCGACGACACTTCGGCGCCGACGGGCACGTTGAGCCAGGCCGACATCTCTCCCGACTCGCCGGTGCCATGGATCCTGACCAGGGACGACAAGCATTCTGGAGACAGTGGAGACGACGATGAGGGCTCTCATGAGAAGGACGGCAACGGCAAGCCCAAGAACGAAGGTGGCGACGGTAACTCCGGAAAGGCGAAAGGTGACAAGGAAGGAGACGACTCGGACAAGAAGTCTTCGGAACCTGAAAAGAAGGCTGTGTCGGGAGGCGACAAATCCTCTTCCTCGTCCTCACATAAAGCGTCGCCGACGGCGCACGGGCAGGACGAGGACACCGCGAAGCCTTCTGGCTCAAGTTCATCAAAGAAGGAGCCAAGCCCGTCCTCCGCCTCCAAGCCGGCTCCCAAGGACACTGCGAAAGTGTCCTCGTCGCACAAGCCGGCCGCGACGGAGGCGAACACCGAGTCTGCTCCGACGCCTGCTCTGCCACCCGTCCCCAAGAAAGGGCGCTCGAACTCGACCGCGTCTGAGAGCGCTGCGTCCGCCTCGAAGACGACGCACGCGGCGAGCCCGTCGAACACGTGCAGCTGCTCGCCCGACCAACAGCAGGGCGGGATCTCGAAGCTGCTAAATGGTGGGTCGAGCGAGGTCGAGAAGGTCTCGGGGTGGATCCATCTGGTCGTTCCTCTGGTCATCGCGGTCCTCGTTCTGTACTAGGTTCGGTCTTGGTCTCGGTACCGCTACATTCCTTTGGGCTATGGATACAATTCTTCTGTGCTGGTCGCAATAATATACCCCTGCATATGTCTACCCTTGACGACCCTCTGCGGAGCCGTGAGGTCCACTGTTCGCAGTGTCCAACTTGCCCATGTCCTTCATGACAAGGAGGAGGGGTGCGTGGTCGCTGTGCGCCCTCTCTTTCGGGTCATCCATGTACTCTATCTCCACCACTCTATCGACCTGTGTCCGCTCCACCAGGGCATAGTCCACTCTGGCGCAGTCCGAGCCCTGGGGCCTGCCCTTCGCAAACCAGCTGAACCTCTTCTCGTCCCCATGCTTCTCGCGAAAGACGTCCACGACGTTCGCGCCCGGAATAAACGTCTCGTTGAACTCCTTCCGCGCGAGCGCGTGCGGGTACTCCGTGCGCAGCCTCGGGAAGCAGTCCTTCGCCGTCAACGAAATGTTGAAGTCCCCGACGAGCACGACGCGCAGCCCGCGCGCCTGCATCGCACGGACCTCGCGCAGGAGCAGCCGGTTGAACTCGCGCTTGCGCTCGTTCCGCGTCTGCGGCACCACGCCCGCGCCCGCGGGGGCGCGCCACGGGTGCTCGCTGCCGTTGAGCGCATACACGTTCACGAGCGCCCAGCCCGCGCGCAGCTCGAGGACCACGACGCGCCCCTCTGCGTCCCACGCGACCTCGCGCGCCGCCGCGACCGCGCCGGGCTCCCGCGCGAACGTCGCGACGCCGAAGTGCCGCGGGCCGCGCGGCGCGCGGTTCAGCGCGATGTGCGCCGTGTAGCGCGGCCCGCCGTCGCGCCCGCGGCCGTTCACGGCGGCGGTGAGCGCGGCGAGCCAGTCGGCGTCGCTCGGCCGCGCGCGCACCTCCTGCAGGCACAGGAAGTCCGGGAAGCCGTGCTGCGCGAGCAGCTCGCGGAGGTGCCGCGGGCGTGGCGTGGCGGATGTGGCGGAGCTGCCGAGTTTCTTCGCGGGGAGGTCGAGGAAGGGCACCGGGGTGTCGATGTTCCAGGAGAGAATCTTGGTGAGGTCGAGCGAGCCTAGTGGCGATGGGGGTTTCTCGGCGCCGCTGACTTCGGCGGCTTCGACGCGGGGTTTCTTCGTTCGCCAGCTTTCCAGCGTCGTCTGTGTACCCGCGCTGGGGCTTATCGGTCGCTTGGACATGGTGGCTAGGAGTGCACGGCGTCGAGTGTTCGGGTGTAGAGATGAAATATTCTGAAGGCACTTGGTGATGGTAGCCCAAGTCAGAGCCAGGATGCGGATCGACCCCGCTGGTGGGGTAAATGTGGGGTAGGCATCTCAGATCTCTTCAGATTCCGATCCGTGCAAGGTGATCGTCGGGTGTGGCGAAGAAGGAAACACACCACAGCAACTTCCGTCTCGCCAAGTTTTCTTTGAGTGCTCACGGGTATATCACAGATATCTGGCAGATCACTTTCGTCAAGTAAAAGGTATATTGATAGTCAAATAGCGAGCCGTGACATGAAGTTGTCAATCGATGACCATAGCCTGGAGACGATCTTGTGGTAAATGCCTTGTGCGCGGAGGTTTTGTTGCAGGTGGCATGCGAGCATGACCAGAGCAGCCGCAGACAAAGCTGATAGCCCTGTGAGCGCCACACAGGACGCTGCTGCTGCTGTTGATGCTCCAGTCATGCCCACCGCCGTACTTGCATATACAACTGTTGGCGAAAATTAGGCGGTGGGCTGGGAAGTGCATTGCAGAGACTGACCTGCTTTTGGCACGAATGCGGGATACCATAGCGTCTTCACTGCGATCTGTGCGGCCGCACATGCTGTGGTAAAGACGCCGGTGCCCAGCGTCGTGCCGATAACTGTAGAGATAGTGTCAGAATATTCCAGACATCTCATTGAGTGATAGACTCACTTTGCCAGTGAATTAGAGACATCGAATTTGGCGGGGAGTGGTGCAGCAGTGGGGAGATCGTGGGCGGGATAAGGTTGTAGGCTGAGCTCTCGGTCGTCAGGTTTATATGCTCCATGTACCGCCCCGCCGGCAGCTGCCCCGAGGGGGCTCGCAGCAGGCACGGTGATCCATACAGTCTGCTCCGCGCACTGTCGTAATGGAAGTGCTATAGCGGGATGCCAGGCGCCGGCGTTTCCTGGCTGGGTGACGGTAGCCTATCACCCCACCGCGGGACCTCGCGATGGGAAGCACGTTCACCGTTTCTCATGACGTTTTCGCGGCTGCGTATCGCTGCGTATCGTGGGCCTCGCCTCAGGGACCATGCCCTGTGAGAGTAAAGTCAATGCGCGCGTGCGCGACGCAGCAGTGCTGCGCGTAGCGATAACTTCGGGTGTCCCACGCTTACGCGTGAGCTGCATAGCGCAGCACCTCCAAGCGACTTCTGTGCGATGTTCAAGGAGCATATCCCTGGAATTAGCGAGCGTCGCCGCATGGGACATGGAGGATTGGGTTCAAGGCTGCGCTCAGCTGGTACGGGACCCCGTATCGAGACGCTTGAGGGGCGCTCACGCGTTCGGGGTCCTGGTGTGACCAGAAGCCTGAAGGAGAAACCGACTTGCTCGAAACGGCCACGTACAAGGCCTTGACTGTCGAGAGAATCACCCCACGGCGTCGCTCTCAGCTCGTGCGCAGAGCATCCATCGCAGGCAATGTTTCGGTAACACGGAAGTCTCCCGGACCTGGTCCCAGCCGTCTTCAGCCGCGTTCGTGCCCCAAAACGGCTGACAGAGCAAGACTAACCAGCGTCTGGCTGCGTCAGCGCCCTTCGCGCGCGCCAGTGCGGCGTCGGTGCGTGTGGCTGCAATGCGCCTCCCCGAGCTTCTCTTTCCTACAGGAGTAAACGTCGGGCGCTATCCTCCGGTGTGGCGCAAGTGCCGTGCTGAGCAAAGGGTGCGCCAGGCGGGCCGACGCGCGCGCAACGTCGGGGACCCGCTCGCCGTGCTACTGACCGAGCCTCTGGTCGGTCATCGCAAGCCAACCTCAAGGCATGTGCAAACGCGGCTGTCATTGCGCTCACTGTAGCCGTGAAGCTTCGAAGTATCATGCGAAGCGGCGGCACTTGGTATAAGAGACGGTCCTCGACAGTGCTGCCGTCCCAGAACACTAGTACAGCCCACCGCCCACAAACAAGATCACCACCCACCGCCCACAACCACCGAACGAGATGTCCGCACAGATCCCAACGACGATGAAGGCGCTCATCTCCCAGCCCGACAAGACCGCCAAGGTCGAGTCGGTACCTGTCCCAGAAATCGGCGACGACGAGGTGCTCGTCAAGGTCGTCGCAGTCGCTCTGAACCCGACCGACTGGTTCCGTACGCCGCCCCGCCTCCCTGCTACTCACACCCGCTCACCGCGCCCACAGACATCCAGATCTTCGGCGCGCCAGGCATGATCGCCGGCTGCGACTACTCCGGCACGGTCGTGAAAGTCGGGCGGAACGTGTCCGCGCGCGCCGTCGGCGAGCACGTCGCGGGCTTCGCGCACGGCGGCGGGTTCCGCGACCGCGGCGCGTTCGCGGAGTACCTCAAGACCGACGCGGACCTCTGCTGGCCTGTCCCCGCGCGCACGCTCAGCCACGAGCAGGCCGCGGCGATGGGCTGCGGCTACTGGACTGCCGCGCAGACGCTCTTCCACCCCGACCGCCTCGGCCTCGTCGAGGTCCCGAATAAAGTGGACGAGGAGGAGTGGGTGCTGATCTACGGCGGAAGCGGTGAGTCGCGGCCTGTGCGTTCTGCCGACATTCGAGTGCTAATCGAGGACGCTCAGGATCTGTCGGCCTCTACGCCATCCAGCTCGCGCACCTCGCCGGCTACAAGGTCGTCACGACCGCCTCGCCGCGGAACCACGCGCTCTGCAGGTCCCTCGGCGCGGACGCCGTCGTCGACGTACGCCCCTCCCCCAACGTCTCTCCCACCCGCCACTGACACCCCCGCAGTACAACGCCCCCGACGCGCTCGCACAGGTTAAGGCACTCACGCACGACAGCATCCGCGTCGCGCTCGACGCGATCTCGGAGGCGGACACGCAGCTCTTTGCCGCGCGCGCGCTCGCGCCGGGCGGGCAGCTCGTGACGATCCTCGCGGTGAGTGACGCGGTGAAGCAGGCGCGCCCGGACGTCGCCGCGCGCAACACGCTCGTGTACACGTCGCTCGGGCGCCCGTTCGTCTTTGCGGGGAAGCTCGACGTGCCCGCGAGCGCGGGCGACCGCGCGTTCATGGTTCGCTGGCTCGCGAAGACGCCCGCGCTCGTCAGCGAGGGCAAGGTCAGGCCGAACCCGACGAAGCTGTTTGAGGGCGGGCTCGAGGGGATCAATGATGGGCTGAAGTACATGCAGGAGGGCAAGCACAGCGGGCAGAAGATTGTGTACCGCATCGCGGACTGAGCGCTGTAGATCATGACATGGAGCCTAGCTAGGTTGGAATGACCGGTGCTTGGCTACAATACGATACTATAGCCCGGAGAGCGGGGCACCGAATCTTGGACGCGTCTGCAAGCTCACCGACCGACGGGGTCCCTCTGAAGGAGGGAAGACTACCGTAGACGAGTATCTACCACGCATATACGCGCTTCAACCCCATGACATCGCGTCCACCATACTCACCAGTGAGACCAAGTCATCATCAATCTGCGTCCCGACGCGTCCGTGCGACTTTTATACCCCAAGGAGCAACCACATTGCTTCATAACCTCGATATACACTGATGCCTACAGCCCAGTTCGCGCTCGTCAAGCACACAGCGCATGAGAAACCACGTCCGTGCCACCACGCCGCTGACACACGCGCCGCCAAGCGCACAGACGCGCTTACCGATCGCGCCTGTTCTCGCTCCGTCAGCGCGCTCCGTCAGCCGTCCTGCATTGCAGCCCGCCCAGCGACCAATCCCACGCTGGGTGCGCTGTCAGCCGCTGATGCGGCCGTCGCGCGGACCGAGAGGCGCGTGCGGCGGGGCGGCACGCGCGCGCGCGCAAGGCAGCGGTGGCCGAGAGGGCTTGTCATCGCGCGCCGCCATCACGGTGTTCACCATGTAGCGAGGCGTGTTTCTTGGCTACGGGCCGTCCTGGTCTTCAGCGGGTACCACCGTACCAGTATAAAACCCGCCACCAGCCCGCGCCACCGTCCCAGCACCATCACACCACAAACACCAGCACACCATGGCCACCGAGATCCCAACAACGATGAAAGCCCTCATCGCGCAGCCCGACCAGACCGCGCGCGTCGAGACCGTGCCCGTGCCCGCGCTCGCGGCCGACGAGGTGCTCGTCAAGGTCGTCGCGCTTGCGCAGAACCCGACCGACTGGAAGCGTGCGCGGTCTGGTCGGGCTGCGCGATGAGGGCTTTCATCGTTGTTGGGATCTCGGTGGCCATGGTGTGCTGGTGTTTGTGGTGTGATGGTGCTGGGACGGTGGCGCGGGCTGGTGGCGGGTGTTATACTGGTACGGTGGTACCCGCTGAAGAC